>LD688955.1:8451614-8461614 GCA_003118335.3 Papilio memnon
CGACGAAACGAAATTATAGACACTTTGAATAACAAAGAAATTACAATATTAATTACATCAAAACTCTTTAGTTATTGGGTAAATATATTTGTTAACTCTTATCTATATCTACGAGTATATCTATACTAATATTATAAAGAGGAAAGATTTGTGTTTTTGTATTTTTGTATGTATTGAAATAACTCAAAAAGTACTGGGCCGATTTTAAAAATTCTTTCACCGTTAGAAAGGTAATTTATCTGTGAGTAGCATAGGCTATATTTTTTTAATTTCACGCGGGCGAAGTCGCGAGCAACAGCTAGTCTCTTATATACATAGAACTTGGTAGTTATTTCTATTGTATATTTTTCTCAAAGTATCCAAATTTAACTAATTTTCTTCTACTATTTATACCATTTACTGACAATTTATTTACAAGTGTGTCGCAAAAGTTTGTAAATTGTGGTCAGACACGCGTTAAGTCGACATTATAAAGGGTTTTGCTTAACAAAGTTGTATCGTTTGATACTTGACTATCAACATGTCCGCAACAACCAACAACGTGCTTCGCTTTGATGTTCGATGTCAGGACACGCCATTTACAGCATCCCTCAACATGTTAAGGTTACGAAACACACATTCACAATTGTAGTGTGTCAAAACCTTTAGATTTTAACACTGTTACTAAAACAAATATTATTTTAAAAGTAATAATTAAACTAGAATTAATCAGCTCGCACTAATTGCTTCATGTAAAACTATTATAACGGACGATTTATGCTGATTTTTAACTGTAATATTTTTGTAATTGGTGTTTATTAAAAAATGTTTATTTACAAATAGTCAAATTCATTTATTTCATTGCTTTTAATCGAGAAGTTCGCGATCAGTTTAAATAATTTATATGAATCTGGTATTAAAGTCATTAATTATTCAAGGGTTGCGTAATCCCGCTGACCGCGCAGTAACGAGATGCCAGTTAACCCATTACTCGCTTCCAGTCACGGTTAAGTCGTAACAAGTGAAGAGGGGTTTAAATTATTCATATTAATAAGCGATTTTAACCGATTGCTGGGTATTAAGGACTTGAGAAATACAATTAATATGGATTATACATTGACTACTATTAGTTCAAATATCTCGAAGAATAGTTAATTGACATCAATTTAAATTCAAATAGAAACATAGAAAATTCAAATCTTTTCTTTTTATAACAGTACCGTATCTCTAAACGGTGTACACCTTTACTTAATTCTTACTACAGTTTTAAAAGAAAATGTTTTTGACGCATAGCAATAACGTTGGCTTTTATATAACACGTATAAAGACCGCTCTAGTCCGAAATCTTTTATTTTTCTTATAAAAAGTATTCCTAGCTTTTTTCCCTGTTATTTTTGCGTTCGTTATGAATGGAGGATAAATGGATATACATTATTCATTAGCATTAAATTCGTTCCCTTTTTCACTCTGCACCGACTAATAAAGGAGCCTACTTTACGGTGACAAGCGTATATTGTAATTCGTTGAATTTATTTTTAAACTTTAGTAGCCATAAGATATTATTTCAAGTGAAATTATAATTTTTGTAGAAAACTTGTACCAAAATAAGTGGTTTTAGGTATTTAAAAGAAATAAATTTATGTAAATCCTGAAGAATAAGACCAATGAAATCTGAACACGATTTTTTTCTGTAATTCATTGTCTATGTTTATTATTTTCCTTCGAAAATACGAACCTTTTCATTAATATAATCCAAAATCAATCGTACCTCGAACGGAAAGTGGAATCCCTTTCAAATTTATAAAGATTTATTGGCGTAAGTAATCGAATGGATTATCCCATATGCGAGAATTTTCGCTACATACAAGTCCGTGATGAAACCCACATTGTACGGTTCAATGACCTTCGCTTCGCTCTTCGCATCACGTAATCATTAAGTATTACCAAGCGAACACATCAAGCTTGTTAAGTTCTTTGTTTTGTACTTTATTAGGCTCTTCTAAAATTAAAAAGTACTTGCCTTTGATTACCCGATATAGTTTTTTAAGGGCAATGAATCTTCATAAGTCTTAGAAATACCGATATTGCATTAATTTCTAAATTAATTATTAACTTCATGTAACCTTAATAAAAGCCTTAATAAGACAAATGTAAATTATTTGATTTATTGATACATTTTAGCAAATATAACTTCTCAAACTGTTTCTTATTGCTATTAACTACAGAAAATCTCGTTATTGAGTTTCTTTGTTTATTTAATGTTCTGAATGACTCAGCGTTGCTCGAGTGGCTTTCATGGTCCGTGCTACGGCCCGGTGGCTACGAACGGAGCTACGAGGGCTACGGTGGCTACGCACTACATAGTGGTTTCGCAAATCGCAAGTCAGTATTCTATGTATGTGTATGATTGTGTGTGATTCACAAAATCTGTCTTAAGTGTTAAAATACTACAGGAAAACTATCATTGCGTAGTTTCCGGTTTGAGTAATCAAAATTTCCTTATTTAATTTAATATTTATAACATATATTTTATATTAATTTATAATTTGCAGAGTCATATAAAAGTATTGTTCATACGAAGTATAAGTTGACGTGCCAGCCAGAGCCAGTGACCCGCGACCGCCGGATATCGCTCTAATCATTGTAAAAATTGCTTGTCGACTCTAAAGCTATTTGCATCGGCAAGTAACCGTAGCCAGCCATTGTTCTATGTCTTGTGTTTAACTACCATTATTTATTTTTATTTTTAACAACTGAACTGGATAAGTATTATTGAATAGGCAAAAAGCATATTCTCTAGTTCATTGTAATTAAATATTGAATTTGCCAAATTGTTTTGAAACTAAAATTAGACTAATTATTAGTGGACATAAATTGAACAATTGAATTATTGTTCTTAATCTATTTTTGTTGCCAGTTATCGAGTAAATTGATGTGTTTTAATTATTTTTTTTTAATTACAGGTACTCTTATGGATTAGTGTCGTGTGCAAGTGAGTGGTGCGATGTTAAGTGAAGTGTAAAGTTGCTCCGACAAATATGTTGTCAAAATGAAGTTGTGGAAAAGCCTCAAGATATCCATAGGCAGTAAAACTGATCCTAAAGTGTACTCGCACGAGCTGCCGCAGTGGGGTGCGCAGGGGTATGAGTTAGATGGTAAGCTTACTTATATTTAGTTTTAATTTTCATTAATTTATAGATTAAATACAGACCATGTATACTACAAACTTGTGGGGAAAATTATACTATTTTTTTTAATTATCATCAATGTCTAAAAAAACACATGGATAATATTTAAAACGATATTAATTTTGAGGGTTGAACCACGATTTCGCTTCATCTAATAATTTGGCTGTTTTTTTCGGCAAAAATTTCGCCGGCATCCAATATCGTTGGCAACAACATCAGCCCGAAGCCGCGTCTGAGAATGCAATGATTTGCCAATTTCGTTCGGGACTCGCTTTTGAATATTCCCCTTTATATTCGGAGCGCAGACTGTCTACATTTTCTATTTAAAATAACAACGTCAAATACTCCACACTTGTTTCGTTGCGCGATATTGGTTTTATCTTTGAAAATACGCTTTTTCATGTTTATATAATTTAAAATATATCACTATATAAAATTAGACTATGAGTAAACAAAAAAATAATAATTTTAAGCTTAATTTCACTGTTGAATAGCAGGATCACAAAATGTTGATAATAATCTCCTAAAAACGATATCTTTAAAACTATCTATCCATTAAGGTTTTACAACTTTAATTCTCACAAAGCTATGATTCCTCCACAACCTGTTTTACAAAGTTCCTTTTATGATATAACGCCAGTCAACCTAAATTGCTGAAAGAGTCCGAGTCAGCATAATTTTACATTGTGACCGAAGTTGTGACGTCAGACATTTTTGTAATGAGAGAAAAAAGCTACGCTAGAGTTTATTTTCTTACTTTTCCTCGTTAAAATCTGTTCTCGGTAAAGGCGTTAAATATAACACGAAGATGTTTTTTAATTAAAAGAATTATCTTACAAATAAAACTACGTATAATTGATAATAGTAATATAGCATTTCAATTGTGAAATTAATTCTTTTGGAATAAATCCAATCAGAAATAGGATTATAATAATAACTTGGCAAATACCAACTCAAGTATTACTAAGACTTGAAACGATACATTTCCCTAGTGCTATTTAATGAAGGAAATTAATCTTATTTTCATTTCAATTCATTTGCTACTCGTATAAAACTTTGCGAAAAATATGCTAGTGAAGTTGATTACATATTATTAATTTTTTATTTAAATCGTTGTTACCAAAAACTCTTAACAAAATTCTGATTTATGCGAAACCAAGTGCACTATTTGCAAAACCATCAGTAATCATAGTTAAAGGAAATACAGAAAATTTAATAGTACAAGATATTCCCCATTAACTAGGAGCGTATGTGATTCGTGTAGAGTAGTAAACACTGCTGGCAGACAGAAACAGTGTCTCGTTCTCGCCTCTAATTCGATGTGCCGGTCTGATAAGATTGGCGTAAGAAACATCTACTATAAATTTAAAGTCGTGCCACTCGCCCCCATGAAAAGTTAATATGTAACGAAAAACAAAGTCTTATATAAAATCTCTTACGCGAAAGGAAAAAGTGTTCGTCTCGATTCGCGTTGAAATGGCACATTAAAACTTTGCAGTGGTTTAGGGGGAAATTATTCCGAGATTGAGGTCTGAAAATGTAAAAGTTACGTAAAAATGTTTTTATATGAAAATATTAGCAATGAAAATTAAAACTTGCGGCTGATTTATTAGGGGAGGGTATTGCGAACGTAAGTCAGATTTATTTAGACATTCCATAATTCCATGTGACTGAAATGAATTTTTATATTTCTGAACATTATCAGTTCTTCATCTGTAACAACTTCTAACAAGTTCTAACATTTTTGTCCATATTATTAAAAAAGATTCACAAAATACAAGTATGCAGATAAAGTTGTGGTTTAATTTTAGTATTTACCTTAACCAGTCAGCATTTGTATATCTTTTGTTCCGTGTTCAGAGACAATGGGGACGCAATGGGGACGCAATCCGGCGGTAGTCGCGATGGCACACTACCCTAATTAAGATTCTTTGGCAGAATAGTTTAAAAGGAGACAGAATAAAACGAGCAGAACAAAAGATGATTTGTTTGCGCGCCTCGCCGGGTCGGTTTGCGAAAGCGAAATAAGAGAAAAAAACTACGGAAATTTTAGATGAAAAGTGACTGCCGAGTTGAGTGAACGCAATCGTTCGTGAAAAAATAGTCACCCCTTTTATCTTTCATGTATACATTTTATTATGTATGTAGTTCTCAAGTTCTACAAAGGAACCTATTATTTTGCGAATGGAAAATCATTTACAATAACTTAATTTCCATTGTGAAGTAACATTTATTTATTGACGAGTGTAACAAAAAGTATTGTTAGCTAAACAAATGATCGAGATGCCTGTACTGAAGACAAATATAAAAGCGTCTTGTAAATAATAATTGAGCCTCTCATAAAGTAAACAAAAGGCGATCTTATATTATTAAAATAGGTGTTCTTCATGTTAGCAACACTTTTTAAATTCTCCTATTTCGATGTCAAAAGACTTGAAGATGGATCAAGTCATTGATCCATTATCTATTTTCGGTAATGCGGCTATTTATACGAATCTGGCGGATCATAGTGTCTTGTAGGCGGCGATATTACTGATCCACCCACTCATGATGTAACAAAATGTTCATATTAAGACACTATTCAGGCTTTCACACGCGAATCCGTGCGCGTGGAATCAAATAAAAACAAAAGTAACTAACTAGTCTAAGTCTTCTTCCAGACTATCCTCTACATCTATGCCAAACATCAAGATCTGTTTAGCAGTTTAGGCTAAGTCTAACAAACATCCATTCATCTAAACTTTCGCATTTATAATAATAGTACTATTAATTCATTCATTTATTTGTTTTGTTTCGGATATTGTGACTGAGTAAAATGTTTCTTTCACGCGTAGGTTCAAACGCCCTAAAATTATTTCAATTTTATGTTAACAAAAATTCCATTAAATTTCGTATAAATTCTGAATACTTTGCATGAAATACTGCCGTCGGTTACATTTTAAACTTGTGAGACAGATCAAATGCACCGATTTGTATGGACGCTTAGTTTTCAAAGAATGCAAAAGTTTGTACGCTTCTTAAAACTTCGCTCCAGGTAGCGTGTTTCAAAACAATCTTGAAAAATTCTCTGTACGGAAACGTCGAGATGCTGAATCTACGTTTGATCGAATTTAAACTTTTTATACAAAGAAAATGTTTCTTTCAGCTGCAATTGAAAATCTTCCCCGTAAGATTAAAAAGATGTGAAATTGAGTGATATATCCTCCCGTCTATATTTATCCAATTTTTTTTTTGGTGGTTATTTTATACATCCCTGTGCACAAGTCCAAGAAAATAAACTCTTGAACTTCAAACTAACCTGAATTTTTTGCAATTTCCTGATAAATTATTTCAAATTAAATAAGAGGAAAAAAGATTGGACGTAACAAGAGGTAACATTTCAGGTGAAAGTTTCGTTTAAGTGGTGCATTAAAAGTTTATAACCGGCGAGGTGAAATTAAGGTAAGATTGAGGCGCGGGAGAACGGAAACTGAAGTCGGGGGAAAGTTTTGTGAAATTATTAGCGGGGTAAATGAAAACTGCACGAAGCTGACTTCAGCGGTCGAACGGCTCGCCATTGTGGGATACACGCTGATTGAGAAGTTAATCCATTTTGAGAATTAAAGTTTTTATTTAGTTTTATAAAGTTAATATGTCGTTCTGTTATAGTTTCAGTTTTAGCTTTATAGATTTAATAAATATTAGTAATGCATCTAAAATACTAGGAGGAGACTAAATACAGTTAATAAATGATTCTCCGAATATTTGAAACAAATAGTGAACAGTACTCGTAATTACGAATTCAAATAGCAACTCGGGCAATTGATTCGACACAAAAAGCTCGAGGCAGATTCGCAATTAGCATACGCGCTGCTATTAATGTTCCTCGTTGAGTTCAGAACAAAGTGCATGCGCACATTTATTTGACAATAACTGACAGATTAACTGCGTGATTTATTGAAGAATTAACTTTTATAGCTGAATAACAAATAAGACCAACATCTAGCGTTAAGTGGCAAAACTGGATACCAGCCAGTCCTATTTAATAAAACAAGATGCGTTTAAAAAAGGGAAAAGGAAGAGATGACTTAACTCAACTTTATAGATCCGGCTTCTTAAATATTAGAGATTATAAAAACAGAATTCAGCGCTATGGGATGAAAAAAATCCTATAATCTCCTAAATAAGAAACTTAACATCAAATATTCCTCAATACATTAACATTAAAATATTATCTAAAGATGTAATCTCAAGTACATAGATGTTGTTGGCGACGCCTAACTGTCATATCGCGTTTGTTACCGTGCGTACAGTCGGCTCGTATTACGCGTATTGCCGCCAAAAGGTTAATTGAATCCTCGTCTTATACATGATATAAATGGAACGAACAGAACCGCCCTTAGCAGACCGTCATGCTTTATTCATACGTAATTAGAGCCGACGTGGGCGCTGAATTACTTAGGTTACTTTTTTCACCTTGATAGATCATAAGACAGCTTCTACGAAACTAAACTATCATATTACTTATGGATTCTTGGTTATGGCTCACATACGTTTCTATGAAGAAAACTTACAAGTACTTAAGCTGTTAATTTGGTAAACTAAATTATGATAGATATTATAAACATTAAGAAAATTATTGCCGTAAAAATTAACCATTAAAAGGTTAAAAGGAACAAAGGTAACCACCGTTACTCACAGTGCAGTTAACAGAGTGACAATACGACAGTGTTCTGTCAGACAAATACATAGGTCAGCATAGCCTGTAGTCCGTGTAGAGTTACTGCACAGAGATGTTTAGGTCTAAATGTCCTCATTTGACATAGGTTTTATCTTTATTTGAAGATATAATAAAAATTAAGGAAATTCAATCTATTAGACGTTTTAGATTACTTACCTTTGGTTATAATTATGTGTTTCTTTAGCTTTTTTGTAATTTTAGCTAAATAACCGTTTTTCTAGGTATAGATATGTATCAACCCACTGTGTTAATTAAAGCCCCTTTCATGTGGACGGACGAGAATGAGTTATAAGCTACGGTTACTAATTCTAACAGTGAGGCGTGAAAGATGGTTTATTATTAGGTTTGTTTAAAGACATCGCTTTCAGGACTTACACGTCATTTATGTTGACCAAATGTCTCATATTCTTAGCTCAAGAGTCACTCTCGATTTTACTAGAATTACAGAAAATGCGAACATAAAGAATTCGGACAGGAAATTTCCAATTTTAGAACATCACTGCGTTTATGTTATTTTCTTATACTATTGATTGAATGACCATCAAAATAAAACACGGAGTTGCTTAAAATCTAATCAAGTTTTAACATTTTGTACATAAATAAAGATGATTTGATAAGATCAAGTTAAAAAACAACACATAACGCGTATGAATTACGAAAACTCTGATCGGCGATAATATTTTTGCACGCCTCATCCGCTCCCACCCTTTTGTCATTTCCCTCGCGTTGTTTGCTGAGAGATCTTCAGGATGTCGTCAGAATTTGATGCGGGCGTCGCTACAGCGCGGAACGTTTTGAGCTCTATGAATCCTTAATCTTGATCTACTAACCCGTGAAGAGATGAAAGCATGAGGGTAATTTCAAATTTTATGCCGACGGTGTTATTCTGATGTCTTTCGATAATATTTCTTTTGCATATATTTCAAACTTTTTTAAAATATGTCAACAAACAATTGCACTTTTATCGATGCATTAGCATTGCGTCAGAAAGGATATGAGGATCGCAAATTGTAACGGAAAATAACATTTAGCATTTATGAAACTTATAACGATTTTTAATGACAATTAAATATTTTGATATCTAGCTCTCGTTACGCTCAGGATTTAAATTAATAATGTCTATGAAGCTAAACATGGAAGGAAGAAATTCCTCGGAATAGATATGCATATTGCGACACAGTGGTACATCCCTGAGGGAAGATTTAATTAAACCAGAAAAACTGGCACACTTCACGTATCACGTAAAGCGCAGGTTAGGGGGGAGCGGGGTGGGGGCAAACAGTTTATGAGAGTTGACGTGTGCTGATTGAATAATGCATGCCGTGACGTCACTGCGTTCATTGTTTGATCTCATTATGATATCTTCTTTGTAACGATATAAATAGTGAGGAATATGACAAAGGAATTGCCACTAAATTTATTGTATTATAGTATCAATTAGCGGTTAAAATTAGGTCTCCACGTATGATTTAGTTAAATGATAAAAACAGGTAGTAGACATACTAATTAGTAATATTCTTAATTTATATTAAAACTTCTCGAAAAAAACATTCTTCAAGTTTATTAGTGTTTGTAAAGTATTAATTTCTTACGGAGGTATTTTAGAAGGTCGTAGTAGTCCAAATATCTATTGGAACAGATATTTTAATGATTCTTATATTTCAAATAAACATAACACATATTTCCACTTAGTGACATTTTATAACATAAAATGTTCAACAACAAACACAGGTTATTTTGTACAAAACAAACTTGACATTTTCGTATGAAGGTTTCACGTGTAGCCTTCAGGTAAGTCAATAAAGTATCGTATTAAACAAGCACGTAATGTTAAAAGCTTCACTTTTCCGTCGCTCATAAAATATAGTTTTTACGATATTCTACTAAGAGAGACTCAATGGTGACCTTCTTGGCACATTTACCCACTATCAGTGAAATCATTTTGACATGCGGAGTGTCACAGTGGCCTACTTACTGGAAGAACGCACAAGCTCAAATAACTGATGAATTATTAAATTATTTTCATACATTTTCACGCCAAAATATCATATATCAAGTTGATTTAAAATTTACTTTAAAATATTTTCATTCACTTTGTAAATTGTCATGTTTT
>LD688955.1:8467342-8482989 GCA_003118335.3 Papilio memnon
GTTTACGCTTTATTATATTAGTATAGATTACGTAAATTAGTATTAGTATAGAAGTACTGTGATACAACAAATATAGTTAAACATCGTTTTAACTTATTAATCGCATTCGATTGATATGTACGTCAACGTTGTTATAATCAGTAGATATTTCATTAACACTGACTTGATCGTAAAAGCTTGTTTCTTGTAGTTTATTCAGATTTTGTCGTTCAATTTTTAGATAGAGTAACGTAATAAGTAATTTTCGATCTCCGGCCGCGGCACGACTCGGGCTGCGAATTTCTTTCCCATCCGGGTTAATCTCACCCTAATTTACATATTTATTGAACTTTTCGACTACAGATGCGATTAATCGATACAAGACGAAAATTTAGGCGACCATACAGGAGTTTAGTATACTCGTAATTTAAACAATAAACAAAACAAAAGTAAATGCCAAGTTTTAATAATATTCGTGTTAGATTTAAAACAAAACTGAATGTAATCAGATCAACAACATAATGAATGCAGTAACACTTTGTAAAACAAAGAAATAGATAAACTCATATACTTTTAAGTGTTAGAAAACATTACCTAATGACATCTAACAACTGTTCATTTATAAATCTCTTTTTACAGCCAACTCTGGAACTATTTCATACCTTGTTGTATTTTCTTACGAGTTTTACTATGACGTTAAACGGAGACTCGTAAAAGTTCATGAGCGCAAACACCTCGGCCGTGATTTTATTACGTGTTTTGTATCGTAAGGAACTTTAAAGTGATGGTAACAGATGTGTTTATCAAACAGCGCATCCTGACCCGGGCCTGGCACAAATTTAGCGTTGGTTTTCTTTGACGCGGTAATTGCACAGTAAATCTCTACGGACGGTATCAACTGGAGCTCTTTCAACTTACGTTATAAGAATGAACGGACTTGAACAATGGATTGTAACGCTACTCACACTTGCCATCTTTTAACTGTAATAAATAGCACAAGATAATTGTGTTAAGAAAACTATGAATCTTTTTCCTTTTAATATTATGTGCTACGAGGAACATATCTTTATAACTTACATATATAAGTTCTGAATCATAATATTATTGCATTGAATTAAAATTAAGCTAAGCCGTATTTTTCTTTCAAACACTAAATTAATTCGCAATATAGAATGTTTATTCTAATAGTAAAATTATGGTCACCCTTTTTAACCTGTAACTATTGTCTTTCCGTTTAACTTTTTTTTTAAATAAACGTATGATAATCACAATGTTAAGTTAAAAAGACAGCGCACGAAGGCAAGAGCCCTCATCTCCTTTGTGAGGTCGTAATAATAGAGTTTACGAGCGACGTTTCCTCCGCACTTCGCAGGGCAATTTGAATTTGACGCAGTTTGCGCTTTGCGTACAAAAACGCCGTAAACGCAGCGACTACAATAAACACCACAGGGTAGAGCCTCTGCCCTCTTAACGACCCCAGCTCGTCTACTGAGAACCCTCTCCCTCACCAATAAACACATCTCGACTGCGTGTACTATGAAACCAACATCTAAATATACTAGATGTGGTTGTAAGAATTACAAGAAACGATGTGAACATAACAAGCCTTTAGTCTAATAATTCATAGATTAGTAAAGCAATAATGCAAAAATGCAATCTCTTTTTAATCGACTTTCCGAAAGACGAAGGTTCTCAATTCATCTGTATGTTTTTAACATTCTCAAAAATCAGTACACAGGAGATCAATACAGATGTTTATAGTAACAAATGGCATTTTGTACATAGAACTATACTAAAATCTTTAACGATTTTCTTAACACGTCGATAGTGTAGTAAAGTGAAATAACATTGTCGCATCTGGAAAATCTTACTCTTTGCTAAACTATTTTTACTGTTTGTGGAGTACAAATTTAGTTCCCCCGCCGCAGTCGCAGCCGCAGCCGCGCTAATTGACGCTTTAAATCCATCCACGCCTTTCTGCAGCCGCTCGGCCCCGCTCGGCTCCGCTCACAGCGGTTAAGGTTTTATTTGAATGGTCTCGCGGAAGCCTGGCAATTATATTGTTGACCCCCGCCCGGCGCCTGGCGCCCACACCCGGTGAATAATGAAAAATCTTATGTTTAATTAGACGTTTTAATTAACCAAAAATATAAAGCAAGCAAATAATTGCTAAAAGATAAAAAGCAGTAATTTAGAATTAATAACTTAAATGTCACCAGCTCCCTATACATCCCCACTGAGGGACTTGGAACCTACCCTAAGTTAGGAATGGCTAGTCCATAGCCACGCTGACCCACTGCGGGTTGGTTGACTTCACACTTACACACTTTTAACCATAAAGTTCAAAAAGGTTTTATAATATAAATATAGTTATTTTAATATTAAAATGGACAAAAATTAGCTTGAAACGAAATAATTATCTCAAAATTAAACAACATTTTATCTCGACCTCAAAGTAAGGAAGGATAAGGGAGTCACAAATTATACGGTATTAAGAGATTGTTAATCCCTAAACTTGAATTAGAAGTTGTTAGGAACTTTGTTGAGATCCGCTTTACTCTAAAAACCCTCCGCCAAACAGGTTGCGACAACTCTTCCTAATCTGAAATTCTAAATTCTAAATATTATTAATGCGAAAGTATGTTTGTTCGAAAATATGGACGGTGTCGCCGTCGAGAGCTAGTTCCATGTATCCATAATTAACATCAGTAAACCTATCAAATAATACTCGAAACATTTGCAATAAATCAGTAATACGATCTCAATTTGTCCGCAGTAATTAAAATAATTTTGGCGAGATATAGTCAAAGTTGATCCAGTTATCGTAAAGACAAATGCGCCCGACGGATCGTGACCTCCATCTCGTGTGATAGGCCTTACACGAGATTTGATTATTATAACGGTCTGCGGAATGGCTAGTGGGTTATAATCGATACGACCCTTAAGAACCTCCGGCCCCGGGTGTTGTATATCGTTAGGAGATCATGAACAGGGATATACGAGTATGTGTAATTTATTCTATATGGTATGAAGATGGTACTCAACCCTTGCTATATTGTATAATAACTACCGTTTACTGCTAAAACTTTCATAATGTTTGAATCATAAATATTACTATTATTATTCTTACAATATTATCAAATTGCAAATGCCTTGTTTTTTTTTTAAAATTCTTACTGTTCCGACATAGCGTGTGCGCAACTGTTTAGTCTCGCTTTCATTCATATGAGCTTACTCGATTTTCAGTTGTGCAACTAAACAGTTGAATGTTGTGCAACACAACAGTTTTGTTTTGGCAATAGTTTAGGTTAAAATCTAAACTAACTGGCCTCTGTTAGTGACTACTTAACCACTCTGAGTACGGCATTTAGTTAACAAGTCGGCGTATGTCATCAATATTAACAGAGTCACGCCACTTGTTTAATTACAAGTCGCATTTAATTTGTTCGGTTTTATTTGTTGGAACAATTAAGAGCGGTTACAAATTCGGGGCTAGCTCGTCAAACGGAACAAACTACATCGGAGAGCGTTCGTTTAATTAGTAAATTACGGGTTCCCGATTCGTCGGCACCGATTACAATGGATTGCATTCGATTGTCGTCTCTCTCGAGTACCAAATAAGGATTACATTTGATTCATTTTTAAACTGATAACTTTGATATTGATGTATGGATGTTGATACTTAAAATTGCCTTTCCTCTTTGTAAACAGACCAGCAAATGTTTCAATTCTATTTACCTTGGTAGTTATTTTACATTTTTATAAAAAAGAACATTAGTAAGGTCACCGTCTGCTAATCCATTGACGTTTTTAATTAAAAAGAAATCTAAACACTCAAGAAATTCAACAAGTCAACAAGAAATCCCTGAAGGTCCTCAAGGATAATTGGGCAGCACTCCACTTAATTATAAAGTTCCGGTCGCCCGAGGCTCCGCAAATACAGCACTCGAGTGTTTGTCACACTGACTGTGTGTGTCTGTTTGTACCGTGTTCATAGAATCCAGTTTGAGAGACGAGTTTTATAGATATTTTGAATTAATAAAACGCTAAGAAATGTATAAAGGGGATTAATTGAATTTTGTTCCACTTTAAAATTAAAATAATAACGTATTTTTAATTTTATATGTAGTTGCATTTAAAACATTTTAAACACTAAAGAGTACTTTTTTTGTTTCTAGAAATAAAACTTACAATTGCTAACAGCAATTTATTTTCAAAGTGCATTTCGCTCATTGAGAGTTTCTTCGTCTGTTGCGAACCGAAAAGAGAAAACAAAGTACTGCGTTTGAAATTGCATTAGGTTTTACTATTACTAGTTCATAACGAATTTAAGAACATAAAAAATTAACGACACTCTTTGTACCGAAATTTAAAAAAATAATATTAATAAATACTGACTTATCAATAACTTAACTAAATAAAACAACTTGATTTTTCATCAAAACAAGTTTATTAAATTCTCAACAACATCAAGGGTATTACAGAATTAATTCAGGTCTCAGTACAAAAGGTTGTAAAAAAGTCAAATAAGCGCCATCTAGCGGTGTACAATAAGAAACAATGAGAGTACCATTTGTCGATACGTTCCCAGAGCAGTCTATACTCTGAAGATTAATCGTCCGTGCGAAAAATGAACCTTACCTTGCGTACGTGTCGATATTTATTATGAGAACGTTTCTTATAAGACACACGGCCCCTGCGGCCGGTGAGCCTACATCAAAGCTAAATACTGATAAGAATTTTTACTTTTAATAATTCGAAATTAAAGATTTTTTGATACACAATGTCCCTAAATACACAGTCGAAAAATGAGAGGAATTTTCTACCGTATTAAGTATTCTTTATGAACAAGGACAATTTAATTATCACTCTTTAAACAGTGGCTTTGTTTAATATTAAATAAGCTCTGCCTTTCCACAATTTTACTAAGAACAAGTTTTTTTTCTATTAGTAAAAGATACAAAACACGAATAATAAAAAAAATCTTAAATAAAACTTATGTTTCTTTCTATAACTTGTTTGCAGTGAAAATAAATTGTCCCCAGTCTTATTATAACTATGTATGCATTTGTTTGATCTCATTGGTTCGTCATTCTAAACAGCTGTAGCGTCCGCGTGCGGGATTCCTCGCATTTCCGCACTCCGCATAACAAAGGTGGATATATTCTCACAAATATTATCTACGTCTATAATTATTTCACTGTAACATAATGCCGTCCCGTCAGTGAAGCACGTCTTCAATGATCATACAATGTTCCTGCAGTTTTTCCTTCATATTTAGGTGAAAATTGTTACGTTGAGAACAGTACATTTTTCTTATTTCATTTATTCACGATCCCACCATTGTACATCGGTCTCAGACAATTATATTATTATTTTATACTGAAGTAATTTAAAGATATGTGTGAAATCAACCAACCCGCAGTGGGCCAGCGTTGACCATTAATCACTCCAAGTTAACGGTAGATTACGAGCCCCTTAGTATGGACGTATAGTAAGGTGATGACTATTTTCTATAATATTTATTTTTATGATTGCTAAAAGAACAATAACTCGGGACTATTAATACATTACCTGTATAAGATATGTTTATACCTTTTCAACTACAAAATATGTAACCAATAAAAACGAAGCCTGTGAAAATAACAGCAAAATTCCCAATTCTTTTCCAAATCCCCGATCGCAATAGGTGTCTTTTATCGCTTCGGCAAAAAGAAAAATGCTTTAAGGAAAAAGCAAAGAATTAAGTCACGTGGAAGAGTTATATAATAGAATCGGCATCCGCGCGCAAATATTGTAGTCTTATCCATTTTATTGGCAAATGAAATATTTGAATATGTGCGGGAAGCCGAGAGGTGCTTTGCCAACGCCATCTAGCGAAATATTTATGTCTTTTACTATACGTATTACATTTTTTTGTGATTACACAATTTTTTATTTACTTTTAGAAAAGAAACTATTATATTTCCACAGTTGTTACATTTACAAATTGCTGTAAAAATTAAATACCTAATTTCTTTTCTCTCGACAAAAGCTGAACAAAACAGTATGCACGGAATAGACTTACTTCGAATTCCTCGCCTTCCTAAATTACGTTTTCTTGACACTTGGGAGAAGTAGGGATTTCAATTTACTACAGTCTACTCTAATACGTACGAGGCGGACGATATATTAAATTCTTGTGTACATTACCAACAACAATGTACTACGAATCATTTAAAAGGAAAACTTTACAAATGAAATTACTGAATAAAATGTTAAGACATCTCTTTACGGTAACAAAAAAAATAAGTTATACGAGAGTAACAATCCCTGAAATTTCCACGTGTATTAACATTTCATTCATAAAAATGGATCATGAAAATAAAGCTTAACTGCATCAGTTAAAATATGCGATACTGGAATGCGTTACAAGAACAAATCAAACACAAGTAAATAAAAGATACATAGGGACACACAAATTTCGATTACGCCATCCAGTCAAAGAACTAGACAGTTAAATTCTGGACACCTTTTTCGATATTTCACTTTTATATCGAAAGAACATATTTTCATTGTTGACACGTATAGGTTCTCACTTCTCAGGCTGTGGTACAAAGGCCGCAGTCGGACCGCAAGGTGATTTATCTCTCCAAGAAAATGGGATTCCGACAGGTCCTTTATAGAGTATACAAATAGCATCCCCGCCATCTTCCAATCAGCCCCCGGCCCGCGCCCCCCGCCCCCAGGCAGACGTTACAAATTTCTTGCGGCACATTGGATACTATTAATCTTGAAATGTCCATGTCCCGAGGACCGACACACTTTGTTTGTGTTTGTCAATACACTAGGTACGTAGAACACCATCCATTTTGACTGACTTCCTTGAAAGTAACGATACAATTTGCAATTCCGTTTCGTGGTTTAGGAGTTAGCTGGTAAACAGGAGACAAGAAGAGCACCTTTGCTTTGTACTATGAAGCAATATGTCTTAGTAAATAATGGAAATCGTCAAAGGATCTCAGATGTTTTCAAACTGCAGGATATTTTTTTTCGCTTATTTTACGTTTACCCTGGGAGTTACAATATTCATGTTTCATCTTAATTTCTTTAATCCTCGTTGAAAATTGCCAATAATTCAACCTTGAAACAACCATAGCTTCATTAATACGAGTTTATTTTTGTAAAAATACAGAAATTTCGGAACAAAAGTTAAAATATTTCAAGTCACGGGCAGCAATACAATAAAGTGACCAGTCACGTTCAATCCCGTCCTGCGAGCCGCCGCCGCCGCCGCCGCCGCTGCGCCCTCGTCTTGACACGGAGGCGACGCCCCGATTTTTGTCACGTATCAAATAAATATTGCGTCAAATTTATGTATAAGTTATTCAAAATGTATATATGTCGCAGATTAATGCGTGTAGTTCTTTAATACTGAATAATTCAATAAGTTACAAATAAGCTTATACTTTATACTTAGGAGTTTCGAGACTTTCGAATAAATCTATTGTTAATTTGCTCATCTCTTTAATCTGCGGGTAAAGCCGCTTTGTTCGCGTCGTGTAAGTGGTATGAAGATCCAATGTTGGCGAGACAGCTGGCTGAATGTCGAGGGCCGCTCGAGCAGCCTCAAGCCGCGCACAAGAGTTCGCTGTAAAAGTGATCGCGTCAGCGCTCCCAGCGCCACCTCCCGCCCGCATTCGTGTCAACTGCCCCCTGCCACCGATTACTTAACACCCAGTTTACGAACAATCACAATATAGTTACGAGGATCTGTAATAAACTTTTTGAATGTGGAGTAATTCATTAATTAGATACGTAGGTCTTACAAATCTAATAAAATGCGAAAGTTGCGCTATCGACTAAAATACCTTGTTCGTTTAAAATAATAGTTAAAAATATCCCGTATCGTATCGTAAAAATTATTGGGTCATCTGTTCTTGACATAATTTTTTTCTTCTTCATTAAAATCTCCCCGTTTGACTAATTCAACTAGAAAATCTAAAAGTTTGACAGGAAAGTTTTTAATTAAATACGCTTTAGTTTTAAATTAACAGAATAATCCATTCAACCATTCAAATGTATTTCATTAAATTAAAATAATTCGCAACATTGCATTATACACGGACTAGTCGTCCGGGAATAATTTATTCATCCTCATTTAAATGAGAGCACTAAAAATGTTGATTCAATACAAACAGTACAACCTCATTAAACTAAATGCTTAATGAAAACACGTACTACTTTAAATTCTTCGCCCGTTCCATTTTACAACGTATTCAAAACAAAATGGCGTCGAGTAAAATATAGAAACACATATCGATAAAGAGTCTTGGTAAGTATAGCTAGATTTTAAATAAAGAAATTTGATGCAAAACGTAACCTCAAATAACCCCTATTCGCACTGACTCTTTTTATTCGCGCGTTAGAAAAGCGATGAAATAGAACAAATGAATGTCTATGTATCTGGTCGTATGGGTTTTTTAAACGGGGGTGTTGCATTTTGAGCGTTGGAAAAACGATACAAGAGTCATTTTATAGCGTTCGTCTCTCGAGAGTTTAAACGCGACGTTAAAAGAGCGCCTGTGGGAAAGCGTTCTTATATTTGTTAGAGATAAAATCGTTCGTAAAAAATATTCTTGATGTATTTTAACAATATTTTGCACTGAAACATGAAACCAGTTATCACACCACACGAGTATTTTATTACTGGAAGCTTCAAAAATACCGGTTTCAGACAATATTAGTTTTTACATGTGGCTTCATGTGAAATTGCATTTTATTTCACACAGAAAGTAATTTACAAGTATTGCACACCGGAGCGTTTTAAATAATGAAAATGCTTTGTTACTAGACAGCAGTTAACATTTTATGATTGTTCTGTTAAATATTATTTTGTTAATAAATACTTGGTAAATTAAACAAAATGAAGTGTCATTTTGTTTAATTTACTAATACTAACACTTCTTAGGTAAAGATAGCAATTATTATTTAATGCTTTTATTGGATTTTTTTTTATTTTTTATTTGATATCGAAATATGTTTTTACACCTAGTATTCAGCATAATTTGACATCATAAGCACCACGTAACGTTATAATACGAGTATAAGAGAAAACTAACCGAGAAAATATACCGGCATCGTTTTAATAAAAGAAAGAAAAAATGAACTACATCCGCTAAAAGAATATAAACTTGATTCTTTTAGTCTTACGCCATTGTCTCGCTGTAATTTTCTGCCGCAGTTTCTATAAAAAGTTGTAGACGGTTAAAATGAACTCCATTATTGGAGTGCAGCTTACTATCTCAAGCAGATTTGTTCTTGCGGAAAAAAGAGCGATTCACAGCTTCTGCGATTTCCTAAAGCGGCGATAGACAAGTATTGAGACAGGATTTATTACGTGAAGTACAAGACGTACTTGCCAAACCCAAACATTAGGCATTTCGAGTTGGAAGTGTTGTAAAAAGACTTTCATGATTCCGTTGAACAACAGTCTAATTGTCAAATGTTACACTCCTGCTAAAATAATACCTCTTTGATCGATATGTCACAAGGATAAGTGGACACAAAAAGAAAACTTGATGGGCGCTACCGGGACGCTGGGAACAAGGACGCCGAGGGTGCTCGAGGCGCGCCATCAAACGTTCGTCAGTGAGAGTTCATCTCGAAGTCGCCTCGGCAGCGTTTCCGTAATTCAATGAGCTATATTTGTGTCAAGTATTGTTCAACACAAATAAAGTACATTCAAAAAACTTGTGTAATAACATTTTAATGATTTAAATGAAAATCTGACTATAATATTTATGTTCGAACTTTTTCGTCTTCCTAATGTAATTTAAATAAAATCATTTTTTTTATCAACCTTTTCAATTTAAAATGTCAACGTAAACAAAAAATATTATTCCGTGGACTTTAGCCGCGTACTAATATTTACACAAAAGAAATCCGTTGCAAATATTTTTTTAGCGTCGTTCGCGAGCGGTTTTTTAATATTGCCGTTTGGTTGTTTGTAAAATGGCTGGCGAGGGAATCAAAGCGGAGTTATTACTAACAACAGATCGCTAAGCAGTTTTATAGCAGTTTTGTTGTTTTAATTTTAAATGTTTTTTTCCCTCTAACACGGCTGGCAGGTATTGTTTTGTTTTTCAGGATTTTTTTGGTCCATTATGTTCAAAACTATCAATTTATTAACAAAAGCAATGCCAAACTGTTTTGAATTTATTAAAATATTTCGTTTTCCAAGCGTTAACCCGATGACCGATGAAACAAAAATATTTGTTTAAAATTGTATTCAAAGTTTATTATAATTTTCCGGGATGCGAGGAATTTAAAATATTAATTTAAACGGCTTTTATACAATGTTGTACTCCCGGGGTTCGAGTTATGTTATAACTAAAGAATTTAACTATATCATTAAACTGTACGAAGTTTAATGATGGTTTAATTATAACTTCAAAATTAAACTACGTAACAAATAACTCGTTTGAATACCAAGAACTTGTAGACGCATGCAAAATTATGATATTTGGTAAACTAGATTTACAAAGAATGTACGAAACCAATGAAAAAAAACGTTTTTGGATACCTAATTCGATAAACAATATATTCTTTTGTTGAAAAAATTTCAAAGTATCTTGTGTTTCAGGTAATCACGTTCAGCAAATATTGGGAAGTTCAAAATATAGGAAAAAAATCTCTAATCCTAGAGACAGTCAGGTGGTATTCTAGAATCTGTGTAATATAGGTACTATTCCCGGTAGTAACATTTTTTTAATTTAAAACAAGAAAATGAATTGTTACTGTGCATTTATGAAGTTGAAATTAATTTTATATTTTCGTATTTCTGCCGCATTTTCGTCCAATTAATGTTAATTGATATTAACGAAAATTATAGCTTAAATTCCAATTACCTTGTATTTTGGAATGGATTGGTCGCAATTTTGTATCGTTCTTTGTACATTTTAAAAAGTTATATTATGATGACGAAAGTAACTGATACATTCTGATTTTAAAATGATTTGATGCTGTTGGTAGTTAGAAATAAATGTTTATAATTTTCACATCTGTAATTTAGTAATAACAAATTCTTCCAGCTTACAAAACAGATTGGAAATAAAAACATTTATTCACCGCTACTTTATTTGAGATCGTAATTTATCATGTTTAAGAAACAATGAGGTAAATCCGGCAAATTACCCGGAATGTGGGAAAAATTACGCAGAAACCATTCTTTAATTTCCCCATAGACGTTTATTGCGGGTCCGCGTAAACCTGCAGACGAACGACGCCTTTTCCCTTAAATTACGGTATGATCCTTCTAATGGCACATTAATTTTCCCTCATGTTACAATACCTTCCAATTGGATTACAATGTTCTAACAAAGCTACATAACCATGTTTTAGTGTTGTGAATAAAAAAAATTCAACACGTGACAATTCAACATTTGGTTACGTAGAAAAATAATCAACAATAAATTAAAAATAAGAAAGAATAGAAACTTTTTTTATCACAAAATATTTTAGCAAACCTTAGATTGATTTTTTCAATCAATAATCTACTCATCTACTAAAAATGGTAAACTCTCTATGGAATATTTAAACAGAAAGTGTAAACTTGAGTTCACAGAATAACTAAATACAATCAAAACTTTTCTAAAAGGTCCATTGAGAGCTAATAGTCGGTTTTCAATTCAAAACGTATCGCTTGAAAACTACCCAAAGGGTCATTTGAAACGGCGCCCTTTTTGTCAATTGGATTTTGTGTCAACCGTTCGATTTCATTGCCCGCCGCGTGCCGCATTTACCTTCTGTACGTTTATGTTTATTGACTTTAATTGAAAGGTTAAATGGACCTTATGGTGGGGTCCGTTACGTTTCAGTAATATATTTACTGTTTTAGAATATAAAATTAAAACTTTTATCCAGTATTTAAGCTAAAAAAACCGATCGAAAGACAAACGACAAAGTATGATTATTATGAGGATAAATGAGGGTCTCCGATGGGCAAACTAAGTCCAAAATTTACAATTCTACGATGTTTATCATTGACTTACTACAAATGTTTTGAAGAAAAAAGTACATTTATAAGAGCTTAATTATCACGACAGTGTTGCGCCCCGGCCGCGGGAGTTCTTTATCTTGCATCATCGTAAGAAATATCTCAAACTTAATCCGAAAAATTAGGGTTTTGTGTGAGTTATGGTACATTAATATTCCTGACAGTAAAAAGAATAGCTACAAGGTATATCAGATGTGTTAAATTGCGCTCACCTGTCGAGGCCGGGCGCTCCATCATTTTTTATGAATATGGAGGGATATTACGTTTTTCGTATCCCCTCGTCGTTACTATGATCCTCTGTTTGAATTATGATTTTTATAGACAAGTAAAAGCAGCGTAAAACACAACTATTTTCAGATTTTAGAGAAACACTAAAGTTTGGATGGATTTGGATTAAATTCGCCACAGTTGTTTTTAATAAGGTTTTTTAATTAATGGAGGGAGTCACAGGCGACAGCTAGTACTAAATTGAATAATGAAAAATATTTTCCGCTCGCTAAAAGCAATCTCTTTCAAATCCATTTCGAACAAAAGATGTTTAATCTATTCAAGAACTAGATCTGTTTTTAAAATTAAATCTACAATGGCCGCAATAAATCATTATAAAGGTTCGCGGCCGCAATTCAAGGCAGAGGTATAAAGGAAAGTGTCTCCTCACGGGCTCGCCTCATTAATCATAGATCTAATCCGAGGCGCACCTCTCCCACGAGAAACTGATTAAATGGAAACTTGAATAATACTTCAGCCCTTTGCGATACACTGACACTAATATAAGACTCTCCCCTAGGACCCTAGACTAGGCTCTAGGGTCCTAAACGTGACAAAATAATCTTCTCGTAATTTATCTGTAACTTCATGTTTTTTCATCACATATTATCAAGTTTACGTATTCAAAAGAACTTGGGTAGAATTCGTGTTATTGAATGTTTTAAAGAGTAGTTCATTTTGTAGGCGATTATCTGATAAGCAATAAAAACAACATACACACTAAGACCATAAAATTTCCTATCCTACAGAGAGTTTATTTCAATTAATCAGTTAGTATTGTACAATAATTCAGAGTTAAAAGATTAAAAAATAAAACAATGTTAAAAGCATAGCTATCGCAGATCGCAGATCGCAGTACAGTGCAGTGAGAAAGGTAAATAAAATCAAGCAGTTAATGCGTTCCGCTGGGACAGCTTAGTCGAGTCCGTCCACAGGAAAACAAGGTGAACGCTCCTTACTCTATGTTCGGTGGATTTGATTATTGTTCAAACAGTATTTATACGTACTTAACCGGTTAAGTATCGATCTGTTAAAACACTATTCGATTTTAAAAAATACTTTTCTACAATTTAATAAATTTCGTACAAACATTGAGATGACTCTTCGGAATGATAACTGGAACATTATAGATAAATACATTTAAATTATTTAAATGTTCTAAGCTCGTATAAACGCAAAATGTTTATGTCTTCCATAGCACAGCACTCTCTATTTCCTAGATTAAATGCAATTGAATAAGTCTAAACTACATTTGAGCTAAAGGTTTTCTAATTAAGGTACATTTCGACAGCGCGTGCAGCACATCGGCTATCATTGCTAATATTCCCGACGACAAAAGAAAGTTTTATTTACCAACCAAGATTACACCAACCATTTTGGTTTGTTCAACAAATAAACGCCCTCATTAACAATATTTTTTTAATAACTTTGTATAAAGAAGGATTAATTATAATAACATCTATCTTATAATTCAAATTGTTTAAACTTTAACAAACAACAATGTCTTATCTTTGCTTTAGACAATCACAATGCCGTGGCAATATACAATGCCGTATTCCGGGATATAGTGAGGTTATTTTCTAGAAGTAATCTAGAAACACTAACATAAATCCAAGAATTTCTATGAATATTTTATACATATTTTAATGCTTGAAGTTTACGGCTTTAGTCTTTTTCTTATTCATAGTTATGACAAGGAACCTACATAAATTATTGTTAACGCAATGATCTTTGACACACATATTAACAGAAAATTCTAAATGTTGTTATAGCTTTTAGAAAATTGTTTAGTCATTTTTTCAATTGAAATGATAACCTTAGAAATAACAACAAAAGATATTGTTTATATTAAAATATTCCAAGCTTGCATAACTTTTTCTTTCTCGTATGATTTACGAAGATAAATATTTGAAGTATAAACTATCAGTAAGTTAACAGTTACAGCGGCCCGGGGCTGAATAAATCAAATTTAATATTTGATCGATGCGCTGTCCGGACTCCATTACTCTGGTACTTCTGTTGACGACGATAAGCAATTTTTCATGTTGCTAAATTGACCGTCGCCGCCGGACTCCGCGGACAAGAGCACTTTTTGAATAATTCCAGCATTTTTGTTGTTATTTCTTTTCATATCGACAGATTTATGGATGTATATTGTAAACCGTGCCATGAAAAATAGCTGACGATAAAAATATATTTTTTATGAATATACTAGCTTTCGCCCGCTGCTCCGTCCGCGTGGAATAAAAAAAAACAAATGTTAGTAGCCTATGTGTTTTTCCAGATTATCCTCTACATCTATCATATACCAAATTTCATCCAAATCCGTTCAGCAGTTTAGTCTACAAACACTAACAAACATCCTTGATCATGTCCCCGTCATTCGTTTAACCTCTCTTGTAAAAAATAATGCAGTATATCGACAGTGCATAATAAAGTAAGGACAATTTTACCCTGCCACTTGTCTCTCGCCCCGCCCGGCGGGCACGCGGTGTCCCGAGCTGCCGAGCTCCCGACGAAACGAATACGTTGCAATACATCGATGCGCTACAAAATTGAAAAACCAGTGAATCGAATCAGATGGACTCACTTACTTTGTCCACCGTGAAATTAAGCGCACTTCAAAAGTGTCCGTTTGAAACGAACTAGTTTATGAGTGAATGTTTATTCACAATAGATTTTTAAATTATGAAATAAGGCCAATAATTTTAATAATAACAAAGAATAATTTTCAGAACATACACAACTTATTTAATTCGCATGTAAATCGTATCATTTACCGTAAACTAAACGTTAAAATCCATAATGTTCATACTTAATCTATGATTTTACGATTTTCCTTTACGAGATATGTTGAACAAGAGATATAGCACGTATCATAGAGGAAATTCGTACAGTCATGAATCTTTTCACGTGTAGGCATATTGTCTGCGAGTAAGATTAATTGTACAGCAAGAAGATATACGCAAACATAATTATTCCTTCACAGGATAACCGTACGACTATATCTTATAGTTAATTCAATTTTAGTGCCCCACTGACACTGGGAATGTTTTTTACGGCTATTTATTTGTGTGGGTACAGTCAGCTAAATATTAAATACATTTACAAAACTGTGTCTTCTATAAATCTTCGTTTTTTTTTAATTATACATGCAATTCATATGCTTCTGACTATGACTGCATGCTATTGACGACTATGTACATAGTTTTTTTTTAAACCAAAGGCTTATACAAGTTTCTAAAGTTTTAAAACGTATGCTTATTTATGCAGCTGACTGTACATATTTGTATCATCTATACTAATATAATAAAGCGTAAACACACACATCTTTGTTGCCTAAGATGTCAGCAATTACAGCATA
>LD688955.1:8490917-8503244 GCA_003118335.3 Papilio memnon
TCTTTAACCATCAAGTGAAACTAGTTCTAGCGGTTCGCTACGTTTTAAATGCCTATAGTTCTGTAAATTACTTTATTATTTACTAGCTGTTGCTCGCGATTTCGCCCGCGTGAAATTAAAAAATAATACAAAATAAAGCCTATGATGTTACTTACAGATAAACTACCTTTCTACTAGTAATAGTGAAAGAATTTTTTAAATCGGCCCAGAAGTTTTTGCGTGAATCAAATACATACAAAATACAAATCTTTCCTCTTTGTAATATTAGTATAGCTTATTCAAGATCGATCTTCTTAAACCTACGGATAATTATGTTTTAATGGCCATGATTTGTCAAAAATCCCTGCCGGCCGCTAGAGTCGTGCTATAAAAGGGTTGACTTATTTTTAAGTTTAAATGTATTTAACTCTAAATTTTTATGGTAAAGCCTGCTAGAAGCAAATGAAAATCATAAGTTTCGTTGTAATGTAGAAGGCGAGTGAACTTTCCCGGCTACTTCGCGAACAGCTTTGTTTGCGATCAAGACCTTTATTAGCGGACTCGGCTTTTTGTTTAATTTTGAACTTGGAATCGTTGGTGACGTCACAGCGGTATGGTCGGAATTAAATGACTTCCTTTGCGAATTTATTGTCGGCACAAACATAATTATTGCCAAAGCTAAACGCGTTAACGTCCTTGCTACAGTTGGACTTTTTAATTTCCTCAGACGTTACGGAAGATTGACTGCCGCAAGGAATTTAGGAGTTCTGTGTTATTATGAAAGACATTTTAATATTTCTTAAGTTTTATGTGACAAAACGCTCTAAAGCATTAAGAATATAATAAATTTAATTTCCCGTAAAAACAATTTTATTTTATTTACCTGAACATTTTAACATGAATAAAATTTTATAATTCTGTAATTCTATGTTTGTTATTCGTTTAATTATTTGTTTCGTCGCAAACTAAATTATTTGTATTAATTAACATTTAAATTAATAACGTCCGCAAAACTGTTAACCAGCGTAATATTGTCAATAACAAATACAAATAATAGACTTACAATTAAAGTTCATAAGTAGTTATTTTATGGTAATCATTATTACCATATCTATATTACCATACCATATTATTACCATATAACTCTGCTTTTTCATTGGGAAAAAAATATTTTAGGTTATACAAGACCTACGTCTTTCACAATATTTTTTTGTTTAAAAACAGTACCAGTTCGCATTCTACTTTACTCGGTCTGAATTGAAACTTCAGAATTGTTTAAGAAAAACGTACACACTCAGAGAACGTAATTAAGTTTAATGATCCATTAAGTAGAGCTCGCGGTCCTACTTTAATATTAACTGGAAAATCTTTTACTATTTCTTTCTATTTCACTCTTTCTAAAACACTAGTTTACAAAGTAAATGCGTTTGTTTCTATAAAAGTAAAGTAAAAAGCTCTTGTACATATAACAATAAGTTATGTACTTGCTGGTTGTTTTTTTAAGGAATGTATTCGAGAATTCTTAAAAAACGAGAGAAATAAGAGACCAATACACATGCTGTAGTAACATTTATTGTGAAATCTAAACATTAAGATCTGTTGTAAAGCGACACAAGAGACCAAACTCATGTAATGAAGTGTAATTGATCGGTTATCTAATTTGTGACAACTATACTTTGTGTAACACTCTGATTTGAAATCTATCCTATCTTACTTCTTACTAATCTTACTAATATCTTACTAATATTATAAATGCGAAAGTTTAGATGGATGGATGGATGGATGGATGGATGGATAGATGGATGGATGTTTGTTAGAGTTTGTAGCCTAAACGGCTGAAGGGATCTCGATGAAATTTGGTATAGATATAGAGGATAGTCTGGAAGATATTATCTCACGCAAAATACGCGCTAGCCGTGGAGTTGCGGAAACCGTAGCCCCTACTACTACTAGTACTAGTCTGGAAGAACATATAGGCTACTTACTTTTGTTTTTTTAATACCGCGTGGACGGAGTCGCGGGCGAAAGCTAGTAATATTATAAAGCAAAAATGTATATTTGTATTTTTGTATGTGTTCGATTCACGTAAACACTACTGGGCCGATTATATAATCCTTTCACCATTAGAAAGTTCATTTATCCGTAACATAGGCTATGTTTTAAATTGTTTTCTAATTTCACGCGAGCGAAATCGCGAGCAACGGCTAGTATTAAATAAGCTTACACACTCCACTTGCTGTAACGCGCTGCAAACTGCATTTTTTTTCAATTCTATGAAGTTTCAATTCATGTGCTATTTCTATTTCCATCCATAAGTTTCACTTCACTTGATGCTCGTATAGCTACTCGTAGTTGAGGGCAAGTTTTATGTAACATAGTTTATGCTAACTAATATGAAGCTGGAGTAAGTGGCGAGCCACTCCGCGACTCCGCGACTCCGCGACTTGCCAACTTTCATTCAGCGAGATATGAAATTCTACGCCAACATTAGAGCGCGAGGGCACTTAGCGTTAAGATAATATTATGCAACGTGGAATTTAATAACGCAGTCTACCCTGTAATCTGCCTCCTTATACAACGACAAATATAAACTTTACCTTTATTATTTGGTTATGAGGTATGCCTTGCCACGCGTTGCTGAGACAAACAACAAAACATTTAATACTGGTTAATTAACAATTTGTATTGTATTAATATTTTCCAAATTGCTTGATTTTTGTTATAATTTTTAAAGTATAATAGAATTCCAGTTTTTTTTTGTTAAAAACTGTTTTAATCTTTTAACTTGTTAACTCTAGTCATTAAAACTCTGTCACATGAACAAAGTCGAACATGACACATAAATTAATCGATACATAGCGGACTCTGTTTGGAAATACACGGGTATTTTGCACAAAACGTTCTAGGTATAGATTTATTTAAATACTAGCTATCGCCCGCGACTCCGTACGCGTGGAATTTAAAAAAACAAAAGTGAGTAGCCTATGTGTTCTTCCAGACTATCCTCTACATCTATACCAAATTTCATTGAAATCGGTTCAGCCGTTTAGGCTACAAACTCTAACAAACATCCATCCATCCATCCATCCATCCATCCATCTAAACTTTCGCATTTATAATAATAGTAAGATAATAGTATATGATTTTCAAAGATAAATCTATCACTCTACGTCGTATAGTTTTTCAATCTACTTTTTTTTTTAATCTACTAGGATCGTTTGTAACTGTGTATTATGTTTTTAAATGCGTCATGCTTACTATTGTCTTATGAAGTATTCTATAAGTAATTACAGTAAGTACATCTAAGTTACGTTACATTTGTCAACATTAACACAAACGAAGCACGACGCGTGTTCCGACAGTAACATATTAATACCAGTTTGTCGCCGTACACTGGAGCATAGCGGGGTCTAATTAAGTGTCGTTTAAGAAACTATGCTATGAAAGTGTGTCCGATTGCAATCGTGGAGTCATGTCTAATTACGCATTAGACATCTTATTTAGTAATCCCTATGACAAGAACTGGTTAGTTCGTCAACATGAAACAATAAAAAATATTAATGATGGAATGGTGTAGCATCGTAGAAAATTTCATTCCATCTTTGTACAAAATACTTTTTATGTAACTTATATTAGTATTAAGTTTTGTGATAAAGAAAAGAAAAACGACGGCATGGATAGTAAAACTGAGTGAAGCAAGCTTTATTGCCGTCTCTATCAGTAAAAAGCAATCTGTCACAAAGTTCACACGTCACGGCGACATAAAAAAACAGGATATTACTTTGCCCCCCTCCCCCTACCTTACTTAGTTACACGGTTCTACGTCCCTTATATAAATAAACAAATATACACTGTTCATCGTATGTACGTGTCCTTCAGAATTATAATAGTTGTACATATCATTAATCGACAAAACATTTTATATGAAAGATGATATAAGCGTTAATAACCCGCTTACAACTATACTTAGAGTCGCTGAATCATTACTAAGGGTATCCCTTTGTGTATATTTGTCTCATTTAATATACACAATAAGACTGTAAACTTTGGTTACGTTAAAAATTACACAACTTATTCAAAACTTAGCAGAGCTGAGCCATATTTTTACAGACATAGCTTATTTGCACATTTGCTCCGACGTGTTCCGAAGTATTATAGTTTCTGGAAACACGCATTACTTTAAGTTAGAAGCAGGGAGCGAGAGCGCGCTGCAAATCTTGCCAAACCGAATGCACACTGTGTCAACATTATGAGACGTGGGACATGTTACACATACTTTAAGATGATTTTATGCGACATAAAGTTATAACTTAAACAAAATATTAAAACTCTATTTTAAATTAACGTTTTACGTAACTTAAACTGATAATTATGCTTAAAATTATGTAAACGATTTAAGTTTAAATTATATGAAAGTAATTAACATTAAGTTTGTACCCAGCGAAGGCTTTAAGGGTTCTCGCGGAAGGTTTCATAATATTAATACTCAGCAATAGCAGGTGCGAACGGTCCGCAACACTTGACGAGGGTCTGCGAATTGTTTCCTTGTTTTTGTTTCTCTTTTATTTCATGTTAGCTATAAGTTGAAGGAAAATTATATTTTAATACACATTAAATAAACTAACTATTGCCATGGAGTTAATAATGGAAATATAGTAGTAGCTAAATTCATAGGATTTGTTAGAAAAACTTTTTACTTAAAAAAAACCTTTTGAAAAAGCAACATCAAAGCAATCGAGCTTATCTACGAACTATCGCTTGTGTATGCAAAAAGAAAAAAACAATAATCTTTTGTGACATCGTGTATTTCAGTCTACATTATGATTATAATTTTAAAAGTAGTGACCGCACAGCTAACCCGAGGTCGTTGAACTCCACAGACACCCTTCGCTCGCCTTTTGATGTCTCGTCTCGAGTTATTCTTGACTTAAACGCCTTATTCCATTAAGTATGTCTGCTCTAAGATATAAACTGCATTAACATCGACTTTTAATACCTAATTTCGTCCTTAGAACCCTCGATCTTCGTCTTAACACATCACTCTGAAGTTCCAAATAAACCGCTGAAGTTTTTTCTTTTCAAATGTCAGATACTTGAAAAATAGTTAAGAAAGAGAGTATATTAACCATAGCAGTACAGAAGTATATGATAACACTGGCCGCACAGCAACACACAAGCAATCACATTATGCAGACCGGGATTGCATAAGCCCCGGTGTCGGAATAAATTCCGGCTCGCCAGACACGCCGCACCGGATACCGACACCGACAGACTAGACATTTGCATTCTAAACATTCAGCCCATATCAAACATAACACTAAATTCATACCTCCTTTGCATCTTATGTTAACATTTTCTTGGACATCTAATATTGCAGTAAATACAACTAACTAGAAAATTTGAAGACATTTACAAAAACAATTTACACTTCAAAGCGACGGATAATTACTACCAATGTTGTATTTAGTGCAAACAAAGTGATTGCAATTTCCTTAATCTTCAAACTGCTGGCGGATATCTGCACAAGAGGAAATTAAACCCTCGCCGAATGTCTAGAGAACGTTTTCTTAATAAACTTAAAATTTACTTGTACGTACTTTTAAGAAATTGCTAAAATTGCATTTAATTATACTAATCAAGGGAGATTGGACACTATAGACAGAAACCAAAAAGAAAAATAAAATAAAAAAGATATTATAATACGTGAATTTGATGGCCTTTTAAATATGGTATAAAACTTAAAGAAAATGTTATATACCAAAGCTCATATTACGGGATCAGTTTAGAAATTTAGCTGGAAAATTGGTAATTTTTACCCAAGCCGTGTAGGGTTAAACAGTTTTCCCCTTCCGGCGCGCCTGATAACTTGCTAAACGGATTACGAAACAGCAGCCCGTGCCTTAACGAGCCAGGGGAGGGGACGGGGGAGGGCTAACTAGCGCTCGCGTTAAATTGTACCAACGAACATGATGCCTGGACACAGCTGCATACACGAAATACATGTGACGATGCACGGGAATTACTGTTACTTAACATACATCTCAGAAACTGCTGGGCTTATTTTAACGGGACCTTCACTGGAGGCTAGCTGACATGGTCGGGCATATTATAGGCTACATTTTTTTAATTTCGCGCTGTTAAGATGTCGACCGGACCGCTATATCTGGAACGGGTAGACCGATTTGAGCGGGACTTTGACTGGAATGTAGCTGTTAAAAGATAGATGGAATGTTCTTCGCTAACGAAGTTTGCGGGCGACAGCTCGTATTATTATAAAAAAAACTTTAGCTTATTTAACAAATTTGAATCGAATTAGTGTTTATGTAAATTCTATGCACCTCTACTTTCATTGTGTACGTAACTTTCTAAACAATAGGGTGTGTTTGTTGCATCTCAATGTACTCATTTGCTCAGTTCGCTGTCTGTGTCAGTAAACTATTGTAGTCTTGTTTCTACAGAACATGATAACAGGATTACAAAAGCAGGCAGCATGTTAACTAGCACTGCTTGTTCTAAGGCTATTGAAGTGCGCTCCAAAATCACGTACCAGGTCGTTGTTACGAGCTGCAGTTGTGCTATAAAAATACACGAACTTGATCGCATTTTCGATTGAAAAGAGAATCTTAACGCAAATCAAAGGTGTTAAATATATTTAAATCTATTAAAATAATGTGACGCATAAGATTAATTCGATTCCGGCACAAAGTACATGGACTTCACGGCTAATAGTATAAGTTTTTGTACTTTACGACAATTTTTGTGCACAAAATCTAAACACTACATAGATTAATTTTAAATATTTATAAATCATAATGTATTTGTCTCGTTTTGTTGATATTTTACAAAACTCGAACTTGAATGTGTTGGTTATGAAAACTTTTGCGGTCGCAAATCTGTTTTGACACGTTTGCAATTCAGTTGTGGTTTTATTGTTTATTTGCAGGATTGTTTTATTGTTCATTGTTTATTTGCGGTTTTGTTATGGCAGGAAAAGATCACGATTGCAAAGTTGATGTGTGATATCAAAAATAATTGATGCGATACTCATAATACACGAAAATGTTTTAAAACAAAAGTGACCCTGCATCTTACATAAAATCTTCAACCAAACTTAGAGATGTAGATGTACAGTTACCTGCATAAATTAGTATGCATTTACCAAGTCACAGTAATTTGTGTACGCTTTTGGCTCCAAAACCATGTATGCTCGTATTTGTCCCTATAATTTTAACCATGAATCTTTATTGTTGATGAATAAACCGAAGGCCTGTAAAGTTTCTAAAGTTTTATAAATGTATACATATTTTTGCAGCTGACTGTACACACCTATTTAGGAAGCGACGTCGATGCAATATGCTACTTTTTGACTTATGTCAATGTTGTTAAAAGCAAGCATTAAATTCTAACTAAATTCGACACAAGAACCTTGAACATAAAATAAGAAATACACAAAGTGACTCAATTACTCCAAAGCTATTTAAAAGGCAAATTAAAAAACAAACCCGAGCTCAAATTAAATTAAAAAGTGTCATGCGCTCTGATGACTTCACTGCGCTTGTGACGTAAAAAAATTGATGCTCGCTAAATCGAGCTTAACGGTAAAAACACATTTACTATGTACCAACGTTTATAAAATAAAGGTAGTTTATGAAATGTTTGCTTTACTTTGCAGGAAAAATTCTTTACGATGGAAAAATTTATGCATACTTCAAAGCATACTTGGCATAAATTGAAATAACTACTTTACATATTAAAGTACAATAAATAAAATTATAATCCAGTTGATTATAGTTCTAAAACGTAATAAGTCCCAAAATCGGAATACGCTTGACAACAATATGACCCAGGGTCGTGAAATTGTAGATTTAGTGAATGAAAGTGACTGTGGGTTTCTCAAAAGTCAATTAACTTGTACCAAACCAGTGCCATAGTACGGTTTTTATTAACAACAATAATGCAATTCGAAACAAAAACATCATTATTTTGGTTTAAATTGCTAATGTATATGAAATCCATTATTGGACATAAAGTTTCACTTCTACTGACGACATTTAAATATTTAACAGCGTCTTCAATGCTAAGGCCACGCTGAAACACCAAATACCATTCAAATTTTGACGTCTGCATAGTGTTTAGCTTAAGAAATATTATTGTTAGTTAATCATATTTGCGTAGATCACTTCACATCTCCCATTAATTTCTCATGTTAACTAATATCTGAGTTATTCATTATTAATTAATTATTCCGATTGATTGATAATCGATAACAATTACAGTACGTAATGCCCTGCCCTCGATAATTGTTCTCATTATAGAACGTTCACATTAATATAGTTTCAATTTTCAACCTAACGTAATTAGAGATTTCACGCTTTTACGAGCAAATTGATATACCAGTTATCACTCTTTAATTAATATTTATTCGACCTAAAATTATATTTAGTAGACTAACAAAAAACAATTGAACGTCTCATTTCCTTGGAGTCAACAAATCATTAGCGACGAGTATAAAGTTACGTGACGATATCGTATTGTGCGGAGTGCAACATACCGATCTTTGTTGTTTTACGCAAGTTATAATATTATTAACATAATATTTCGCGTAAATATCAGTGCGAATTACGCGCGGAACGGCGCGGGCGCGCGGCGGAGCGGCAACAGCGCATGTCGGAGCGGCAACAGCGCGCGGCGGAGCGGCAACGTCGCAAGGCGGATGGTTCTAGCGCACGGCGATGCGGTCGGCGCGGTAAGAAGATGGCTCGACAGAGCGGACAGTGGGCGCCACTTTTCTAGCATCGACTTTGTAAGGGCTAGCGGTACGAAGCACATTTTCACGGCGCCCTATCTTCCCACGTCCAACGGCGCTTGAAAACCTTGAAAAGAGATACAGAAGGCATACTTTGAACGTAAACATGTCGAGCTGGCTTTAAACACATTTTTGTTTCATTTTTAAATGAAAGTCTTGCTATGTTGTTATTGAATAGGTGGTTACTGATTAGCGAATAATATCAGTTTTCAGGAAAAATAAAGTTACTTGTGTGATTAATAGCAATTATCGAGGGATAGCTTAATTAAGTGGGGAGAGGTGTAATATTAGTATGATGTTCATAGGTATTTCTAATTAGTGCGGAGTTACCGCAGCGACGTCTGTAAGGCAAGCGCGGAATAAATTGTGCTACCAAAACGTCGTTTCATTTCTCTTCCTTGGACTCAACCATCAGTTATTTATCTATGTTGAGTTGCACAATAGTATCTGCTACTTCTGTTTGTTACTATGAACAATTTCCAAACTACAAACGTGTAAAATGAACTTCTAATTGTTAATGAAGTTATCCTCAAATTCAAATATCAAGTATCGCTGGGTATAGCGGCGTGGCGTCGCCGGCCGCAAATTAGCGACGCGTGTTTACTATGAACTTGTTTTGTTAAATTGCCATCTCCACATCAAAGTTCCCGAGGGAATGGTATCACATTTGAAATTCCGATGCGGCCCTTGTCGGCTGCTTGTCTTACTTCGGGTGTCGACGTTTAAATAGTCTGAATATACATGTGTGTTAACCAGTGTTGTCATGTACGAGTAGCTTGTCTAGTTTCGTTTGCATATATAATAATTAAAAATGTAATTCTACATACATGGATGTGATGATAGAAAATTATTTATTTTTACACTCGTATAATATATAAAAATGTCTTTATTTTATTTGATTCGCTGCAGAATTACTTTATCTCTCTTTCTCTCTCGAAGGATGTTTCTCCACTCTGTGCGATTCTCTGTGACGTGGATGGCGCTATGAATAGAACATAGAACGCAGAATTACTAGAACTTGTAAATTATAAATATGATGATTAAGACATTTCTCCTTTGAATTAAAATATAAATCGTAAATGAAGTCTCGTGTAAACCGCGCTGGTTACGTTGTAAATAATATTATGCAAATATTAAAATGAAGAGTGAAACGCTCAAACAGCTGTTACACTCACAATATTAATACAGAATAAACAGGTAAACTATTCTGAAATTTAAATTCGTCGGAAAATTTGTTGAGGGTTAAAATTGTAAGTTACGTATTTTCGTTCCATCCTGTGAAGATCGGGGATATTTTCACACTAAACTTCTGAATCTTAGGACAGATCAAATTTATTAACCGCCGATAATTAATTAAACTACCTACTAAAAAATCCTAATATTATAAAGAGGAAAACTTTGTTTGTTTGATTGTAATAAATAGGTTTAATAACTCCTTGGCCGATTTAAAAAATTCACCGTTAGAAAGGTAATTTATCTGCGAGTAACATATGCTAGATTTTTTCATTTCTTGTATTATTGTTATTAAATTTCACGCGGACGGAGTCGCGGTCAAAAGCCAGTGTTGAATAAAATTATCGATCGAATATTTTTGGTAACAACAGTATTAAATTTCAATCATATACTTTACACACATTAACAAACATGAGAGAGTAACTACAAAGCGCTAACAATTTCTCAATGATAGAGTTACATTGGCAAGTGTACTGAGCCATACGATACTCGTACATTACACGCCAGAGAACAGATCAATTTTGATAATTAGCTTCGGCTTACAGAACACAATGTACTCGATGATCTGAAACTGGCTTATGAATCAATTGTACCACTATATATCTATATTCCAGAATATATTACGAATATCAGGTTAATATACATTCCATAAGCTTGACGGGTACCATATTTCTAACAAATATAATTATAGCATTCCTCTTCATTGAAAAAGACAGCAGTCGATAGGAGAGGAGATATTTCAATAATACGTTTCATGTGATTTTATAGAATCCATGCCTACATTAAAAGACGAAAAATGAAATTCCAGAAATAACCTCGTATACCAAAATATTTTTCAATATCGTGCCGCGTTATTAGATGACGTGATTCGACGCTCCAAATATCGAATTTTTCATGTTACTAAAATGTAATTTTTACCAGAATATGTTTTACCTTAGAATTACGTTATAGTGTACTAGGAGTATAGTGTGCCCGAGAATCCGTCCGCGTGGAATTAAGAAAAAAACAAAAATAATTAGCCTATGTGTGCTTCCAGACTATCGTCTACATCTATGCCAAATTTCGTTTAGGTTTAGGCTACAAACTCTAACAAACATCCATCCATCTATCTAAACATTCGCATTTATAATATTAGTAAGAATTATAAATTTTTGTATTTTGTAGTCGAACTTTCCTTTTACAAGCTTCTTATACGAATACACGAAATACGAGTAAAAGGAAATATTAAAAAGTTAAGACACAGAACCAACATAACAATCGCTTAACTTGCTTAAACTTTTTAAAATTGCTCATTTTTATTTTCCGCCAGATTTGATCGCTCTGACGCTAAGTTGTAGGATTACTAATTGGTCACAATAAGTAAACAGTACTCGAATAAGCTAAAAACCCTATGAATAATAATTCATTTATTTTTCCAACACTTCACCGCGCGATTTAAATAGAAGCACAGATTGGGCGGCTGCCAATTTTGTTTACTTTTTTAGGAGCAATATCAACCGATCGCGAAAAAAAACTACCAGCGCTTCGCCAATGATAAATAACTTAGCTTGTAAATGTTAGCTCGGCTTAAAATATAGCCACAATTTAAAAGAATGTAAATAAATGACCCCGAAAACTGCCTTTTGGCAAACCGTTGGCATTTTATTTTACCGGAACAGTACGTTGCGGTGCTCTGTAATGTCTGCCTACATTTATGATTTGTTTCAATAATAAATAACCGTTTGCTATTACTATAGTACTTCCAGCGTAAGATTTATTATCTTTAGTTTATCCTGAATTTATTACAACTACAAATTTTAGTAGGAACGTACATTTTTAGTGTCTACTAACATATTATATTAAGGAGTGCATTTTACTTATACTTTTGTTATTTGGCACACAAATATTTCGCCTAATTCTAACAAATACAAATGGTAGCTTTCACCTATTTTCCTGAGGTGAAACAAGTATTTTCACACAAACTTGATTTTATTAAAATGTCGCCGTCTAACGCAGCGGTAAAGGGTCGGTTTCACTTTCCAAATTAAGTGAAAAGGTTCAATATTGGCCTTCTTCCAAGAGGAATTTTGGAGGAAAAAGATCGCATCTGAAATTCAAATGCCGCTGACCTGTCCTGTAAGGTTTGCCACAATATGTGCCAAGCCAGAGACGGCCACTATCCAAATGCATTACGAGAATGCTTACATAAACTACTCTAAATTAAAATGTCAAATAAAATTGTATAAACTCAAGACCTAGTCCTCTATTACTTTTTTATTTTGCTATTTGATCAAATAAACTTTATGCCTCACACAGCTGAGTTTTGTTTG
>LD688955.1:8503264-8535997 GCA_003118335.3 Papilio memnon
TATTGCGGATGTCCATGGGCGTCGCTGATCACCTCGGTGTACCCGCTGCTCATTTGCTCTCTTCAATTTATTTTCCAAATCACATTGAAGGCTTTACGATCTATTCCAAAGCGCATTCGCTCCAATTCGGGAGATAAATTACATTGATTGTTCAACGTAACGCGGCTAAAATATGTTCGCAATTAAAAAGTCGCAATAAATGCCGCGAAAGCCGAATTTTTTTTTGGCAAACCATTCGCTTGTTAAATTTTAGTACATACGCGTAACATCAAACCGTATGCGCTGGCTTTTTTGATATAAAAACCTTTTATTTAGCTGTGGGTTTTTATTGCTTTCATCGTATACGTTACCTCAGAGATGAATATGAAATTGTTTTTAGAATTGATATTGCAGGCTGTTTTAGGTGACGGTAATCTATTTTTCTTTTTCAATTGCATTGAAAAAATAGACAAGTTAATTAAAACCTTTAGGGCCTGTCCCACCAAATTGTAAATTGTCTGATAACAATCCAACGTGTAAATGTGATGGGAATATCGGATTTCGTTCCCTTATCTGACAGTGACGTTATTTTTAAGCTATCTGAGTCTATCAGGCAGTGATGGGACAGGCCCTTAGGAACGTTGATGTTGTAAGAAATAAAATAAGGTTTTTTTTTACTTTTCCAGTAATGCTCGCTTAACATAGAAAAAACTGGTCAAGTTATGATCTTCTATTTTATAAGTCAGAATAAACTCGGCATGCGCTTAGCGCAAAGAACACTTTATCTATGTCCGCACATGATAGCAGCAAATCCCTAAAGAGACGTAATTTGAAGTAAGCTGCGATTGGCAACGTTGATAAGTGCCGTCTCTTATCCCCGAGGTTTGCCGGATCAAGCACGACTCGTGAATTGTAGCTTTGACTTTCTCAAGGACAACTCTGATGAAGGTCACACTTTTTCAGCCAAGGTCACAATACTATTACGCCGCTAAGTTCTGGGAATTATAATGTATTAAGTAACCCTGTCGTAAAATTTAATAAAACGGAACTTATATTCTTGGATATTTTAAAACAAGACACAATTTTACAACAAACATACGTATTCCATAAGTTATAACTTAAAGAGCTCGATTTTCCAATATAAATGTAATGAAACCTCAAAGCTACCAGAATAAAATTTATTAGGACAAGATATGCGCCTGTGGAGAAGCTTCCCGATTCTCTAATAACATTTTAATAATAAAGTCCTCGCAACCCGCCACAAAGAGTTTCTTCCTGTTGGAATAAGTTACAAATGTATAACTAAGATGTGACGTAATTCAAACTTGCATCTTGCATTTTATTTTACATATTGTCTGAGATAAAAATTTGCACAAAGTTGGCACAGAATTTGTGTCTTCTAAATTGAGACGGGCATTTTAAATATGTAACAACCTTTTTAAAACGCTAACGCTAAACTCTAAATTCCATTATTTTTTTTTAGATTGAAAGCAGCGCTTACAAAATAAAGTGTTGATTTGTCGATCGTTTCGTTCGTTCCAGTATTCTGCCGTTATGCCATTCTAATATTATGGTACCAAGTTTTTAACTTCCAAGTATCGCCTAGTGGTTGTAAATTGACATAAAGTGATGCCTGAGACCATTAAAGTACTAGACTTTGTTAAAGCTAACCCGCCGCATACACAATAAACTGACTATCGAATTACAAATGAGAGAAACTTAAATATCGAAAGTGTTTTATTTGATATTTATCTAAGTGGAGTCTGGTTGCAATTCATCCTGTTTGCGGAGGGCTCAGCGTGGCGAGGTCGGGCCGGCGGGCAGGCGGGCAGGCGGGCGGACGCTAGATTATCCCGGATGTCTGAGCCTGATGGAGGATTACGACAGTATTTACACAAAACTGCTTTCAAAGTAAGCCCCAGCAAATCTTCGCTCTCACTATAATTGCTGCGAAGTCGATGTCACGAAAACAAATTAAAGACAAAAGGCGATTAAATCGTAAAAGAGTTAAAATCACCGTACTGTTGCGGATTTAAGTCAATGAGAGACATGCATATATTGAATTGTAACTTAAGATAATTATTGAAAATAAAACATGGCAAATGAGTAAGCAGCCACTTGAATTCACGAATAATAGCGAAGTTACCTCTGTTCATAGACATCTGTCTTTGCTGATGCGTTTCTTCAAATCCACCTACTCTTCCAACAATTATAACAAGTGGGTAAAAGGGGAAAGTGGAATAAAATTAGGCTTCCGACACACACATCGGATGCTATAAGCATAATATACAATGGTAGAAAAGAACACGAAAGAAATAACGCAGTAGAAAAGAACACGAATAATTTTTAAAGTTAGCGGAAGCATGAAACTTTGATAATTATTTCATTTATTGATTACTAAGAATTAACAATAATATCTATCTCTGTCACACTGTAAGTAATTAATCTACGTTCATCAAGTAGCACAACGTTCAGTCAGCATGTTTTTCTGTGCAAGTTGTCGTTTTGACGTTGATTTACAACTCGCTCCGGAAAGTGAGTTGTTTATTGTTCAGTTCACCTGCACCTACTATACGATACGATCTTCGAATCGTTTCAACTTGTAAAGTTTTAAACTGTTTGAAAATGAGTCTCGCAGAATGCTGGCAACGGCGAGGGAAATTACCTGGAATCGTTGCTTTTAAACTCACTTGACCCGGTTCTTGATTTCAATTGTTATTCAGTTTTTTTATTTATTTTGTTAACCTTTAAACATGAGGGAGATTTCCGATTTAAATTATGCTACTAAATTACATCTTACTTATTGTGAGGCTATAAGGTTTATTGCATTTTTTGAGGCTACTCCAAATTAAATTCTTGTAAAATTTCCAAGCTTTAATATTTTGAAAAGAAAATCTTGTTTGATTATAAGGCTTACTAAAAGTATTTTAACCATTAAAATTGTTCCTTTAACTTATTTTGTAATTCACTGAAACATGCATTGAAACTTATTTCTTCTTTAACGCTTTAAAATTTGATTTGGTGTTTAAAATTTATCGCAGACTCCAGCGCTGGCAACACCTGAACACCGCCAACAACTCTCACAAACTGAGCGGAAACTTCATTTGCTGCTTTATTGAAGTTTCTTGAATAACTCGGATACAGTTTTTATTTCAATAGAATTAACATAAATGAAATATTGCTTCCTAATAATCCGGTTTATACAAGACATTACAAGTATTTCAATACCTCTTATAGTCTTAGAGCGAGCGCACACCTTTAACTAAACAACCGCACAATAGTTGTGCGATTGTCGATTGATTCGCAGCCAATTTAGTTGCACAACTAAAAACCGAGTAGTGTGCGCACCTCAGCTCATAGGAATCAAAGCGCGACTAAACAGTGTGCGATGGTTTAGTCAAAAATGTGCGCGTGCTCTAAGTTTAACTACAAGTAATTAATAAAAAATATTTTCGACTGCAAATTGGATTGTTCCATAAAAGACTATACAGTTAATATATAAAACAGTAACGGCAGCTCCCACTCGCACGCCTACTTTCTTTGTAATGTCTTACATCTGGCGGTTCAATCAAGCCGCTACCAATGCTAAAATAATCTAAGACAATTAAAACTGTGATCTAAGGTCATTGATACTTAGTACTAACTACTTTACCAGTTGTAATGGTTCCTTTGTTCGCAGCATCGTAAGTTAACTCCTGCTATGTGTACTATGAAGGAAAATACAGATGCGTCTAATTGAAGCTATTCTCATTTCTGAGTGCACGTAATAACAGATTGAAATAACACATGATATTGACGAGGGTCAAAAGCGAATTGACATCGCTTGTCCGCAGTCATCAGAGCATGATTTGACGTATATGTCAAATATTTATTAAGCTTTCAAATAACGCTTCACGCATGTGCCGATAAATTTTATGAGGTCTATTTAAGAAATTGACGGGGTTAAGGATTACAGTAGAACTATTTAAAAACGTTTAGAAATCAATAAACGTAGATGTATTCTATATCTGAAAAAAAAAAACAGTAGAAAAAAGCGAACATTCTATATTAAACGTGTTGAACGTTATGATTTCAAGCTTGTAAATAAAGTACGCGAAAAATGAACACAGAGAGAAAACGACGGCAAAATTTAATATCCTGGTTTGATCATAATAAACCTCATCGACAAATGTCGAAAGCACAACTCGGGGGAATGATTTAATTTTTAATAGCTGGAATTGGAGGACGCAAACAACCTCTGGGGAGGGCCGGAGCTGGATTCAACTGATCTCGCGATAAATAATATGTTTTTCAGCTCGCCCCGGCGGCGGCAGCGCGGCCCCGGGCGTGCACGCGGCCCACCAAAATATAAAAATGATTCTCGCGACTCGACAAAACTCATGCAAATCGTCTAAATTGAATTTGGCAATGATAAAGTTAAATAAAATAATATTTCATAGAAAAACAAACTACATTTATTGCGATTAGAATATTGTTAAAGATAAATGTTAATTTTTTTATTTATTACATTTACAGCTTTACTTATGTAAAATGAACTTCGTTTAAGTTATAATAATTTGTAAAGGTGTCTAAGTAATGAACTTAAATTGACCTTCAAATCTAGAACATTGGACACCGAGTCACGTCAACATTGTCCGACATGAATCGAATAGTGCGCGATCGCGCCGGACCAGAACGTACTCTGAAACTTAAACAAGAGTTAGACTTAATCCAATATGATCTAACAAGGGACTAAAGGTCATGTTTATTTATAATACTTGCCTACCCTATTGTGAGATCAGTGTAAACTAAATTTTATTACAGTCCTCGTAAAGAAATGAGCAATGAAATATTTATAAATCTATCAATGAAACACAAAAGAACAACTTGAATAATCGAGACGAATAAACAAGTCGTACTTCGGATATTTCACAAAACATTTACCAATCGGATTGGATTGATGGAGGCTTCAATCAGTTATCTTCTCCAAACAAATACTAAAATTAATTTCGCTTTCGTATTGTTTGCAAAAACACTTCTCGCTTAAAGCTTTTATTGAAAACTCTAGCATCAATAATCTTCTAATTAACAATGTCCAATACTTTAATGTCTTCATTTTTTTTTTACCAAATTTATCAAAACTCAAATAAAAATGGAAATCACAGTGTTTTGTATGTATTTTCTAGTGTCTTTAGATGTCATAGAAAAATATTTTGTATGTGAAAATATTGGCCATTCCTGATCTCCAGAAATTCTAATTACTGTGTAGACTTAATATTCAGAGTGTACAGCGGCTACGGGCTGCATATTAAATGTGTACATGTAGAGGGCGCTGACTACATGGGTTAATAAACGTTTCTCTACACCTCGGCATGAAGCCTGCATCATAATTATGAATACCTCTAATACGATAACAAAGTAATATTGAAATGCTAAATTAGGCACGTATCTTGTAGTCTGGTGGCAAGATAATTTAAATATATACATTAGCAACGGCAACGTTAATTGTATTAGTGATTTGAAATCGGTTTAACGACGAAGGCCGATGTCTAATGCCACTAAGACGGCTGCAGAGAGGAGATAATTTCATTCTATTTGCTCGTTGCTCCTCCGGCGGAGCTCCGAGCTCGCATTAAGTGATCGCAGCTTACTAAGGAAATGCTCTATTCCACCTCAGTTACAATGATCTAGCAAACATACCCCTGGTCGTGGTTCAGTTACTTGAGTTTACGTTGTTACATAAGTCCAGTTACAGAATCTACTCAAACCTCCTAATTCAAAGTACGCAGAGAATACTACTTTCCATTTGGTACATTTTTATAGAACATCCTTGGGTATGTGTATCTATGATGATAGATTTATTATGATAAATATTTTTTTGTTCACAGGTATGTCGAGATCAACGGAAAAGCAGATGGTGAAATTGGTATATTGTTAACTTGGTATGGTATACACATTTTTCGCTGTATCCACGTGTAAATATACTCAGGAAGAGGAAAAAGATTCATGTAAACAAGATTATTATGGAAAATTATACTTATAATATTATCGTATTGAGTTAAAAGTACAAATCGAATTCTATGAATTATATTCGTAAAATAAAATATTCTCTCAAACACAAAATATCCAAGACATACCAATGTTTTTGCGTTTTTCCGCGTATTGTAATCAAATTGACGAAACAAAATTTGATTTGAAGAAAACGTATTCCTGTTTTCTCTCCTAATTACTTTACTGAGTTTTAGTAATTTAACAACACAAATCCATTTTCGTTTAAATCAAATTAAGTCTCGTTTCCTCTTAATTTTAATTAATTTAAAAAAAATAAACATTTCTCCTGACGTTTGACGATGTTTTTTTAATTGGTTCTTCGATTAAATAATAATTGTATCTAAATATAATTTGTGAGCCGACTGTAAGCAAGATAATATTATCACCGGTCTCCTGCACCAAAGCGTAATCAACTATTTGAACAATTTTAAGACTTGAGATGTCTTGATTGGTATTCCATCACATACAGTTAACCTGACTTAGTGTTTGTAATAAATCCTTTTAAAAATGAAAACCTTTGCTCAGAGAAATATACACCGTTCCGAATGCTTTGATTTCCAGTGAATTTAAAATACATAGCTGAAAAGAATGTTTAATTAAATGCGTGCTTTTCCTTCGTTAATTCTCGGAGGCAGTATGTTTCTCTTACAATCGCTTTCCAGCTCGCACCGATGCCGACGTCGGCTGCTAATCGGGTTAATAACTAAGTCTGTAACGTGAGCCGACTCCAGCGACGCCTTTTGCTCAAGTATTATTTACTGGGAATTAAGATGAAACAACTCTTTATACAATGTATAAGATTTTCGGCGCGCCAAAGAGTGTGACCTACTTTTCCTAACAGCTTAAATGCTTTGAAATTAATTCGATACGTGTTGTTTAATGAAATTTCAAGAGAACGATGTAGAAAATTGTATCGCATATTTAAACATACTAAATAATGATACAAGATTAAACATGAATTAAGTTTATATTTGTGACTAGAGAAAGAAAAGGTAGAGGTGTAGATTTGTATGTGTCGTAACACATTTAAAGCGGCCTAAGTTCTAAGTCAAACGTGTTTACTTAAAGCCCTATGTGCCTTTAATTAACTAATGGAGAGAACCAGAAACTTCAGCCGAGGGGAGAACTACGAACAACTACAGCACTGGTTTTACCAGTATTCCACACTTGCAACGTCTTAAATGTCTTGGTAACTTTATTTGAATAAAATACTCCGGTATGTAATTTACTTTGAGTTTTGAAATTGTTCTTACTAATTAATTCGTTTTATTGCGTCGTTTTCGAAACATTTGTGATTTTAGGTCGGTTAATTTTCTCCTGCTGGTAAAATTAGGTCTTGAACATTCGCACAAACGTAACATAATGAGCGTGTTTTTGTAAATTGGAACATCTTATATACAACTGTAGATGTAAATAAAACCTACAAAAAAGTTGTGACGTAAATTGTATTTGTATTTTTTCTGTCGACTTAAATAGTTATAAGTTTATTTAGATATCAAATATTAGGCGTAGTCAACGAGGTTTTCAATAACACGACAGTCCCGTGCCCTGACGATAGCGACCGCAATAACTATAAAATATTATGAGCCGTTCTTTCACATGCAAGCAATATTCGTCCGATGCAGATTATTTCTAAACGGATTCCATATTTTGTTTGAAGACGCAGCCATATTTCCGTTTTACTGTAAGAATTTTATAAATTTTATCATCGCATAATTAGCAAAAAAATATATCTAACAGACACAAGGAAAATCTGAAATTTATTTGTAATAAATACACGATAGACCCTCATTACATGTGATTAAAGTAACGACATTACGCGGCTGATGTAGCGTGATGTGGATCGAGTTAATCAGGCGCGCGATCCGTGCTGTGCACCATGGCTGAGCGTACGTATACATCGCATCAGTTATAATGCATGAGGAATTTTGTTTGCACCATAATTGAGCGTATCTAATATTTCGTACCTGTAATATTGTACAATTTGACAGATAATTCCTTACTTAGTATAGTTTTTTTTCGGGATAAAGTAAAGGGTTGTTTAAAAGTAAAGGTTTAACAATCTTAGATCAAAAGTCAAAAAGGTCGCGAATAAAAATGCAGATGAGATTTAGTCGAAAACACTTTCTTAATTATTCTCACTTAAGAAAGATAAGCAAATAGCTAACATTTAGCATTGTTTTTCTCTAAAACGTCTGCAGAAGTTTATTTTCTTTTTCACTCAAATTGAAAAAAGTGTAATGTTCTCAAGTTGGCGCGGCGTTATTTATTCTTTATCTGATTAACGACAACACAAAGCTGCGCTGAGAAATTGCGCGTTAATGAAATTCAGATTCATTATCCCACAGTTCTCAGTGAGTGCTTGCAAAAAACTTGTATAATTAAACCGAGTCGTTGTTGTCTTGCATTTTATCGCGTTACAACTTTACTATAAGCGAGTTAATTTGATTCGTTTTCTTAGTCTCTCACTTTTGTAGTCTTTTCAATAAAACTTACTAAACCATTTGAAATAAACATTATACGACTGAAAGCTAATGCTCTCTACGGGTACTTATCCATTAATGTTCATTTGTTTGCTTATATTTGTGTGCCTGTTGCTTAGATGGATCTTTAGTAGTGAGATGGTATTCTGTTCATGTTCTTCCACAGTGTCGTAACCTGCCAACACAAAAAACGCCACGTACATAACATGAAATAACTAAGAATGAAACATATAAAGGTTTCCTTTTAGAAATGGCATAAGCCACTTTAAAACGAGTAGAGTAAACAGCTAGAAGATGACAATAAACTGCTGTCTGCGACTGCATGTGCCGCGACTCTCGCGTGCTCTTGTCTTCGCGATGGAATTTATTGACGTTTGGACAAACTCCTCTCTTATACTTTCTAGAAAGAAAATAACATGAATCTTTTAGCTCTGGAGGTTAGCAGTACTGAACAATCTGTTTAAATTAGTTCAGCTTTGATTTTTAAGAAATGCTAGTAGTCGTTTCGTTCTTCCTGATATAATTCGATGTACTGATATTATATTGTTTCACGATCACTAATATTGTCTAACAATATAACCGTTCAAATCAGTCGCTCCGTCGCGTCCCCGTCCCGTCGCCGTCCCGCAGTGAATGTTACGGAGGAAGTCGATCGGGAATCTGTGGCGTGAGTTACGACCCACTTCCGGCCGCCATATTTGCTTTACCCACACGCGACTTCCGCCGCCTTGCGCAACCACCGCCTGATAAATGCTTTGTAATCGCTTCTAGTGTTTACCTTGAACATATCGAACTGTAACTAATTGATAATTATATATAACCTAAATAGGTACCTTACATTATGTAATACCTGGTATATTCTATTGTGAAACATGGCTCAAGTGCTTCAAACGTACCTGAACAATGTAAACCTATGTAATTCCAGAAGACCTGGACATAATTATTGTATTTATTATTTTATTTCTCTAACTATCTTACCAATATTATAAATGCAAAACTTTAGATGGATAGATGGATGGAAGTTTGGATGCCTAAACGGCTGAACGGATCTCGATGAAATTTAGCATAGATGTAGAGCATAGACTTAAAGTACAAACATGCTACTTGCTTTTCTTTTCTTTTATTCCACGCGGATGGAGTCGCGGGCGAAAGCCAGTATTACATACAAAATCCATAGTCATAAGCTGATAATGTAATTGCTGTCAACTTGACAGAACTACTAAGGAATGGAGGAGGAAGTAAGAATCTTACGTGTCGACTTTGTTTGGGCAAAAGCTCTTATAGAAGTTTTGTAGATCGTTTATAAGTTTCCTAACGCATGTTACAAATAATATATTTTATGTATTTCTTCCCTAACATTTTCGGATAACACGAATATAATTTAAGCTTTACAAACTTCACGTATGTAGTTTTATTTATTTAATTAACGTGAAAATGTCTCATAGTTCTTGCTGTGAAGGAAAACATCGAGATGCATCTTGCATATATTTGCGAGGATATTCAAAGAGGTGAAGGCAACTGACATTGGGCCTGCGTGGTTGCCTATGGCCTAGTCACCTGTAACTTAGAGTAGGCTCCTACCTGCTCTGTGGGGACGTATAATGAGTTGATGATAACTTGATTAATACTTGTGCATAAAAACAGAAATAAAGGAACAAATAATTGGGAAGAAAAGCAGTTTATATGAGCTTCCTCATTTTTTTAACTCTTTCTTTATTATGATGTTTGATATAATATATTGCACTGAACTCATCTGTGATAAAACATAATGTATTGTTTGTGTTCAAAGTATTACAATAAACGTTTTGTGCGATAATATCGTGATTTATATCCGCGTCCGCGACACGACCGCTGGCGCTGACGCTGGCGCTGGCGCTGGCGAGTGCATCAGCGTTCGGCATAAATACTGACACATAAATATTTGAGAAATTTCTGACCGCTATACAACAGCTTACAAAAAGTAAAATATTAATAATGGTTTTATTAAAATAAGTGGTGTTGTAGCATTAAACCACGGGATTAAAAATTAACAGAACACGTTAAAACACGTTACGTCACGTGAATGCTTATTAACTTGTTAACTCAGGGCGTTATCAATTATCTACATATTTAGCAGCATTAGTTCAAATATATTTTCCATACGCAGCAGTTCAGTTAATCTGCAAATCATAGAATAATTTAATGAAAATATGCTTTGTAAGAAACCAAATGTTGTAATGTTTATCGGCTGAGGTCTAAAACTAAAAATTATATAGAAACAAAACGTACCAACAGAATTAAGTAAACGTGAAGCGAAAGACAATAATTGTTGTATCTCAGTTGAATGCGCTGAGGATAATAACACTGTTCATAAAAAATAATAGCCACCAGTATTAAGAAGATTTTGGCACAGTGTCTACTGAGTGCGGAAATAATTTCTTGTATAATGGTTTTAGGAACACGAAAATTGTCCCCCATGCATAGCAATAAAAGCTATGTTACAGAAAAAAACGATCATAGCGAGAAACGATATCACTAAAGCGTAATAAATCGACGGAACGTTCCAGAACTCGGCTTAATAAGTTTTTGATAATGATATAGAACTAGGAAGTTTTCTCTTCCTATATAAGTTTGTTAGTTTGTTCAAATTTACTACATTCGCGGTATAATATTCGCGTTAAATATTAAATAGTGTGTGATAAAAATGTCCTTTAACATCAATTATTATCTGACAAATATCACAGCCTCGTTTCAAGTTTGGCTACGAACTAAATACTTGAAGAAACGAAATACTTTGTTCAATTTTGACTTGCAATTCCAATAGTTAGAACTTTAAGTCCCGCAAAATATTAAAAACGTTCATCTTCACTTCGTCTGTGTAAGTATAAATGATCGTAGCACAACACACACAACATGATGCAGCACACCTCGGCAATGACAAATCGCAGCGTCGCAGGTTGTTTGTGCGCGCCGACACTACCCGCGAACCGCGACAGGCGTAGTTCCCACAAAAACAACAGACCATTTACATTTCTCCTTGGATGCGCGGTTTATTCGTCCGGAAATATTCCTTCATTCCGGCTACAAAAATAAGCGATGCTTTCTATGAGGCGGCTGTATCATAGCGTAACATATGACGCTCTTTGGTGAGCATAACGTAATATATTACATGCGAAATATATTATGTAAATGCGCGCCACATTGAACTAAAGAAACTTGGCTGGTTCCAGCGCGTTACACCTATAAATCAGCTTTATGTAAACGGTTTAGGGGAGCGGGGGCCGGGGGGGGCGTGCGTAGTACAACTTATTGATGTTTGTTTCCCGTTATGAAAGGCTATGTCTCATATTGTTCCTAGCAATTGAATTGTCACTGCTACCTATAATAATAACTCTGTCCCGAGACAATGGGACGTAACAACTTTTTCAAAACATTTTATTTATATCTGGGACGTTACTATTTCTATGCAATGTACAATCAGAGTATTTGACGGTGTTCTTTAAAACTCACAATATTTAAAGGTTTTATTGAAAATTAGACAACGCAAAAAAACTATTAAGATGCAGCTTTTAAATGCATGTATGAAAAAAAGTTAAATTTGAATTCCGCTATTAGAATTACTTAAACGTGTTTAAAAATGCCTCCGCCAGCTACTTTTACGTGAAGCGTATGAAATGTTTATTTTGAGCAAAGCATTTACAAACGTTGAAGTGGCGGAAAATTTTTACAACGTTTTCCGACGACACCCTCTTTATGCGTACACGATAGAGCCAACCCGCCATGTTACAATCTGCCTCGGTGCGGTTTGTATCATTCGAGCATAGAGTGTATTTTGATTCAGCTTGACAGTAATGTGCTGTTTGTGGGACTCGGCAGAGGGAATGTTCCCCGCGTTTATGACTATAACTAATAGGAAAATCAGTTCTTGTACTTTGCGAATGGATGATATTTCTACGTCGAATGGAGGTTTCTAGTATGGAAAAAATTAAACGATTAACTTAAGTACTTTTATACATATTAAAGTATTTTAATAAGTTTATTCGTTAGTTAGCAACTTAAGTTGGAACGTGGTTACGATATAATGATCACTTTAAGTTTGTTATCTCCTCAAGTCGAGCCATCATCTTGTCTTGTTTGTGGCGCTGTTTACAGCAGCTGCCTGAGGGTTGCACTTAATTTTAACGAAACGTAATAAGAAACTCGTAATACGTTTGTGGTGTATTTTAAAGCGTTGTAAAACTTTAACATTTTTACCTTGCTCCGAGCGGAGCGCTGAACAAATTGCAAGCTCGTAACACTTGATGGTAATGTGTCGCTGACGGTGCAGGCTCACTCAATATTTACATTTTTAAAAGCAATATACTGCATCATATGAAAAATAAGCAACCTAAGTTATTAATAAAACATTTAAGTAAATTCTGTCTTCAAAATACTAGTGATTTCATGGCAAAAGTAGACATGATTAAAAGTCAGAAAATAAAACTTTAAGGTTCACAAGTGCATAACTCCTTTATTGTATTTAGTTTCAATGATTGAATTCCTACATGTATATGTTCAGAAGACACACAGAGCAGTGAGCAGCTGTCCGGAGACTCGGTAGCGGACACTCAGCGACATAAGTTGCTCGCTACACTCGACTGCTGTAAGTGGGATAATGTTACGATACGATACACAAACTATATTATCCAGACTAGATGTGCAGTATTCTCTAATATTACCGAAGACAACACAAAGGTAGCAATAATAATTCCATTTTTCTAAAGTTTTTAAATGGTTCAGCAGCTATAAAGTGTTAATTTCTATCAATTTTGTTATAAATGATACTGATTTGAATACCTAACGCAATTAATGTATTACAACTTAAGACGAATTAATTTGAGAACACGAGTAGTCTGTATTCTACAGGGTGTTGTAAATCACTGAACTAAATCCTCTAAGACAAGTTTAATTAACTCCAAGAAAGTTATTACAAGGGAAAGCATATCAGAAGGGCAACTTGAAATAGAACTACTGCCGGAGAGGACCGACGTTTATGTGGATGACGGTGTCCGACAAATTTGGGATAATTTCTTTGTTTAAGTTTGTCGGTAAATCGACCGAAAAACTTGAAACATAGTGTAATCGTCTGGGAGGAATAGTTCGCAAAAAGCTCCGCAATTAAGCCTGACCCGGTCATCTCGGCGAGGCTGGGAGAATAAAATTTCACTCGTGGCAGTTTGACGTCGGCTTTATAACGCAGCCGGTAATAAAGGGTGTTTCATTATCCGGAACACGGCGGCCAGAGTTTGAGTGGCGGAGGTCGATCTAACGTAATACACGCTGTATAGAGGAGCATATAGTGGGAACACACTATAGTGTATTTGAAAAAGTTTTTTTAATAATAATAATAATGCCAAAAAGATTTCAAAATTGAACATGACGATTTATCGAAAAATGTACTAAAGCTTGGTCTATTTTTGACATCCTAAACACGTCATTGAGTACGATCTGCCAAAAGAGGTGTATGTTTTGTCCGCACCTGAAACCATAAGGTAGAAAAGCTCCCGCGGCTACTCCAGTAGGCGGCCCCTACTACGTTAGGGAGGCTTTAATTACGCAGTTAACGACGGCCTAACGCCGCGCCGCCTCGTTACAGCCGTATACTCTCGTATGGGGCCGCTCACCACTAGCGTAGTTCATGATTAGGCAACAGTTTTTGGTAAAGCCTCCGGGACGCCGGGAATAACGGCACGTACACAGTAACTTACACGCAAATGGCAGTCTATAATGGTCATTTGTTCGCTGGTTATGTGGTTTAGTTAATAAGGACTTTTGATGCAATGAACATTGAACCTAAGCAGAACATTTCAGAATACCTAAACAGCTCGAACCGAAGTGTAACATTCAATTCGCGTTATTTGTCGAAATGTTATTGGACTTCGCGATAGCTGTTTTTTTAATTAATGTTTGTTGAAATGATATAGTAAATGATACAGAATTCTTCATATTCCGTTTATTCTTCAAATTTTCCTCGACACGTCAACGACACAAACCGAAATTCAGATTTTTATTATTCCTGGAAGCTATTTCTATCGGCGTCGGTTTCCGGAGTGAATCACATATCATTATATCGGTTTATTTTCCACACTCCTTGTTGAAGACGGCCGAGAGCGCTCCACTGTATTAAAATGTGTTTTATTTCGACATAGATCAACTTGACCCGGATCGCGCGCCGCCGGAGGGAAAGCGTCTATTAGTAACTCTAAAAAGTTACATATGAACCAACACTTCCTGAATTCATTTAAAATGGAAGACAATATATGCCTTCTTATATTCCCTATTTATATTCCTGAATACATGGTTGAGATTCGGTTATTAGGAAATCAACGAAGCTTAAATCGAGTCTACGCAACTGTTCAGCTGTCAGATGCTAACACTGAACTGAGTATTAAACAATCTTTTGATAGTAATTTGTATTTATTTGGCTTACATTTTCAAATTGTCTAAATAGTGAAAAGGGTTGAAATGGACATAAAGGTCATATAACATAGGGGTTTCGGTGTAAGGGGATAGGTTAAGCGAGACATTTTCTATTCTTGCGGGAATTCTGAGACGCTACAAAGGGACCACTTTGCAAACCTTTCCCTTTCACTTCGGATCACACGTATTGTAAAAATCGTACGCTACTTTTTGTTAAAAGCTACGAAATGCTTTACACGCACTATTATATAGATTCTAACATTTTTTTACAATCAATTATGTTTATTTAAATAGTAATATTTTGTCGTTAATTTTATACAATTAACAATTTTTACCTCAACATTGTCTCGTGTCTCGCAATGCATACCAAATGTCTTAACAGAGTACAAGACACGGCAGACAAATGACTTTATGTTTGTACAGTGTGAATGTTCTTAGTGCTCGGTGCTGTGTTCATTTTTATTTTCTCGCCGCCAGCATGAAAATTCAATTAGTGGAAAGTGCCGCTAGCGTTAATTACTAAAAGATTAGTTTAAAATGTTTACCAACAGGGTAAATTGAGAAAATTAATGTACGAAATTGTTTAATTATTGTATTAACTTATTTTGAAAATGAACAGTCCAGATTCTGGAGCGAACTAACAAATTACTCTTTAATTGCTGTTATGTTTGTTTTCTTTTATTATTTGTTTCAAGAACTTATTTATTTTTTATCGATGCGAAGATCATACAAACTTAAGCATGTTTATAAAATAAATCACATATAGGTTTAATTACATTTACAGTTGATATAAACATTTACAAATACACGTGGCGGTCAAACGCATGTAAACCGGCACGATTCCGATGCGCCTGAAAACCTCGGCATAATCCATAAAAGTTTTATTGCCACTAATACTAGTATTTATTAATAAAAATCATAACGGACACGGCGAGGGCGACGCGCGCCGTCTAATTTTAAATCAACGCGCGCACAAAACAACACGAACAAAGTCGTGTGAGCGGCGCACGCGCAGGCGCACGCGTGTTTGCAGCCGCAGCTCGGAGATGACAGTGTTTGTGTGGTTGTGAGTGTCAAAGATGTGGATGAAATGTTCAGCTTCAAGGTGCAGAGGAAGGGCAAGGAGGAGAGCGTGCAGTGCTACCGCAGCGTCAAGAGCAAGCCGCCCAAGACTCCGACGCCGGCGCGCGTCAAGCGACATCAAAGGCGTGAGTTTGACGAGAAATTATGCGTGTTTGTGTTTGCGTGTGCGAAAATAAACATGATATTAATGAGCCGCGCTCGAATAGTAACTGAAATACTCAGTATTCCATTATTCCAGTTTCTGTAAAGCGGGATATTTACTATAATCAATTTTAAAAGTCGTTTCTCTAATCTCGACTTCATTTGAATCAGCTAAAATTGTTTTCATGTCAACACTTTATGTTGTTTCCGGATTTGTTTGTTACGTATGTTGTAGTTACGTAGTTGACGTGAACCTTGTGTTGATGTATAACCAGCTACACCTGTCATATACGTCATCATCCGCAGAGTGGATAATTAAAAAGAAATCACGCATTTCTTTGATTTTAAAATTGTATCGATTTACAAGCGATTCTTTTTGTTTTTATTTTTAAACAACATACATGATTGAAAGACGTGTAAAGCTACGGGCAACAGTAGTCACGTGTAAATGTCAGTGAATGTAGCTTAATGTTGCCAGTGAGACGGTGATTGAAGACTTATAAATAGCGGTAATTTGTAAACAGCCAGTCATTTTATTAGGGCAACGTTCCTGCGACGGTCCCGAGGCTCTGTGTTTAGACAACGTTACACTTCTGCTGGACCAGCTACGTGCCAGATGCGTCAGGATCTTCGCATACAATTGATATCCCGTTATTATTGCATTCCTAACCATCTTAAAATGGCTCAAGAAATTCTAAACATGCGAATTTACTAGAACATGTACTCCTACTTGTAATTCTTCTGATTTTCTTATAATGCTAGACTATGAATGTTTTGATATCATCAACCTTTGTAATAAATAACTCAATAATTTGTAATAATACCTCAATTTTACAGTTGTCCATTATTCATTTATTATAGAACAAAATAGATTATTTATTTAGCTTCGTATATTCCTTTTGAACAACACTAGAACGCATCTAGTACTAGTAGTCATGTATATTTACAGTACATCTAACGCATTACCGTCAATTTATTTTAGGTCCGTGTTATCGGCTCTCGAGCTATAGCTAGTACAGTCCGACCACTCATTAGAAAACCACAATCTGATCCTCTGAAGATCCATTACCAGCTGTCAGCCGCGGCGGTGGCGGCGGTGGCGGCCACTCTCCCATTGAGAGGGCCCGGCTATATTTAGTGCGTTACGTAAAACTGTCTGACCCTAATTATGGCTCTGGACAAACGCCGCCGGACAAGCACACGCAGGAAGTTGAAATACGTTAAAAATCTATTTCCTTCAACACCTTGCTTCATATTTTTCACACCTCGGAACTTAAACTGTTGGACAAAACTTTAGGTTATAGTGAATTTATTAACAATTTTTAGAATTTAATTTACAAGACTGTTAAATGAACGGTGGCTATGATTTATTTAATCCAATCTTTTGTTAAGTGGATACCATAATGCAAGCTATGAGACTTGCAAATTAAAAATAACGATGTATGCCAAAGGCCAAACCGTTATCATTCTTTCAAGCTTTAGTTCCTGATTGAAAACAGCCCACCATAATAACCTCTCATAATGCGATTGCGTAGTTACAGTTAAGATTATTTTAACTTATTTTCTCTGAGTTTGTATAATGTAGGATCAAACATTTTAAATTCTTAAAGTCGAATTAGATTGGTTATTTAGGAAAAAGACATTTCTGCTTAGGTAGTTGACAAAAAATAGTAACAACTGGTATTTCAAAGACGAAGTAATAAAAGGGGTATGTGTAGACACGTGTCAGCCGGCGAAGGCGCCTTAGAGGGTCTAAATACCTTACTTGTTACCCTCTGACCCGGTACTAACGCGCACATCTTGCGACGTGTCCCAAACCCTACAGAGATAAAGCTGAATAAAATTTCGGCACCGATTTTATGGTTGGCTTCATTCCACGCATCGGTACATCGGAAAAGGTTTTTATTGTTACCAAATGCCTACAGAAAATAGCATAGTTATTGCTAAATAATATCTCAACATGTTCAGTATTATTGGCGAATAATTATAAACCAGGACCTGTTTGCATTTGATTAAATTTTCTTATAAAGGTAAAAGCTTTCTACATGAAGATCATGTTAGTATCGTACACATTTATCTCAATTAACTATCAATATTTTCTATCCTGCTATACGACAGGGTGCTTAAAGATAAGAGCGTTCTTAAACGCCGGCGACACATGTTTACCTCATGACCCCTTGTTAAAGACGATCTTTTATAGGACAAGAAATATTATAAGAAAAATTGAATGTCGCAATGTCGCGTATTTTGGCTCCATGTTCAAGAGCAAATGGTAATTACTTAACTTGCTTCACAGAACAATGAACAGCAGACATTTCAATGCTAATGGAAGTTGCCGCGACACGTCCCCGGCCCGTATTCCTTGCCGTCGTTGTGTACTATCCAGACTGCGAAGGCAAACTATTTAAGACTTTAAATCACTTTACTGGAGATGTCACGGCTGGCGCTGGCTTGCTGGCCGTGGTAACTTCATTTTGCTAACGAATATTTATAATTGTGGAATTTTCTTACTTTAAGGTAAACAATTATTGTAATTGCATGCTCTCTAGTAAGCAGAATGCTATAGTCAGTGATCGTTGACGTATTTACACATCTATAGATTTCTGAATGACAAACATAACAAAAAAAATCGCAATATTGAGAGCACAGAGTATTGAAGCTCATTCGTAATATATCACAACAGTGTTATAACAATATGATATTTTGTCGCGGATTGCTCGCTAGCGGCTGACGCGGGCCGCTGCTCCGTAAATGGATTATTCATTCGATTATAGAAGCAGTCGTAAAGGAATTCAATTCTATCTTCAAAGAAATGAAATTTCTGAAACACGATTTTCCTACATCAGATAAATTTATAGCGCGGAAATGGCTTGCCGATGTCAGATGTGAGGTGCTGATGAATGGATCTCTTTGCTTTGTTATTTATTTTGTATAATAATTACTTATCAATTTAACTTTTTATTTTAATTTATTATGTAGTTGTTTCCTCTTTGTCTTCACTGAACTATAAACTCTTTAATACATAAAATTAAACCAACAACGATCACTTTATTATTTTCAAGAAATAACCATAATAAATTTATAAACGAAAGAATAATTGTAACTAAATACTTTCAATGAAATCCCTCTTCGCATTTTATGTGAAGATTTGAAGATAAGTTTTATTACTTTTCCAGTTCAAAATTAAACAGTTTTGTAAGAATTATTGTGATAGGTGGACCAGGGCCATAACCGTAAGCTCTACAAAGTTCTCGACGTCCCCAACTTTCTCCATCTCGTAGTAATTTCAAGGAGTGCATAACTCAACAGTCAGCATTTATAGCAAAACCAGTGCGTAAATTTAATTTCACTTAAAACTTTACCCATATAAAATTATGCAAAGATCCAACCACGAGGAGGTAACATCCTGTATATTGTCACAGACATTTACTTATAAAGTTGTATTCATCACTGTTATGTTTTAAAGAGTGAAAAATTATATTCTAAGCTGAAAGCTCAGGGACCACATGTGAATTCAAAAAATAAATGATAATTGTGACTTTTTAAATTGATAAAACAATACTTGAAGATTTATAAGACACTGCACTCTCATGAATCTATAATAAACAATTTTCAAATAAAATATAGGTAAAGCTAAAAGTTATTTCCTTCAACCCGCAGCGTATGCCCCTTCGATATAAAATAGCAATTTTGTCGCAGTCGTATCTCTTGATTGAATTTAGTTTACCGCCGCTCTGTCAAGTTTAACACGCTCGATTTGCATGTGATATCTCGCGTTTTCCTTTTAAAACTTGTATTAAATATAACAGCATAAGTTGATTCCGGTGATACGTAGATGTACACATGTAATAAAGGGAAAACTAAAGTAGTTTAAATTAAATAAAGTCATTATTATCGCCGCGCTTAAACAGCGACATCTCTCAGGCTGGCTGCACTCCGGGCCCGCCCGCCGCCGCTTCGCACGTCTTCCATTCAAGTTTTATGTATAGGCGCGCGCGCTCCGCCGCCGTATCCTACTATTTTTTTCTTTTTGTTTCATAAACTTGTCATTTCTACGAGTAGTTTTATAATAAATCGAGTGTTCGATGCGTATTTCTTTGTTTGTTTTAATCCTGAACTATATTATGAAATTTATCTCAAAATCTTTTGAAATAACGATAGAATTTTAAAAAATCTTTATTTCAAATCCTTCATTTTAATTTTAAAAAATTGCAAAGGAAAGTAACAACATTTTCGCCTTCGAAAATACAATTTAGCTTTGGAGGCTAAAGCACGTAGTGAGAGGCGGCGAGTTAAGAATTTTTGCGGATTTCCTTTATAATTTCCGCGGACAGTCGCCAACATAAACGGATCAAGTATTAGATTGTAGGAACGACCACAGAATGCAACTGCCTCTAAAATTCCTCAACCTTTTGGTGTAAATCAGGTTAACACAACAACAAACACTTTAACAAGATTCTTATTTCGTAACTAAAGGGAGTAACAGTGTTCCATAGTTTTCAATAACAATGCACAAAAATTGAACATAGAAATATGTAAAATATAACGTTCTTTAAACATTAAGCTGAAACCTATTCGCAGTTTATGTTGTTTAGTAAAATTCCCAGTAAATAACCATAACAAATGATATTCAGAACTATAAGTTAACTTTAGTGGTGGTAAAAAATAAGTGGTCAGTAGCGAGGCGCGGCTCTGCTTCATTACCATAAGCTAAATGACTTCGCAGAAAGCCTCAATTCCTTTCCATTCACTCAGCTTCAAGAGTAATTGAGTTCTACTCATAAATTGCATATATTTACATTATCATGGGCTATAAGTCTAGAACAAGACTATGTTTATATTAGTTTGAGATATTTATATTATACTTTATTTTTTTGCCTTTAAAATCAAAAATGTTTGTCCTATTTTATTTGAATGTCTTCCTTCCCATTATATTATTTCTGTGTTTATAAATCTATAGTTGCAATATATTAAAATAATACGTTAATTCGTTAATCCAGATGATTTCTCTTTGATACATTATACCTTTAATAAGGGTTTAAATTACAAAGGCATTAGGAAGTCGTCTTAGTGAAATATATTAGTAGCTTATTTTATTAATAGTTTAGGGTTGGATTAAGCTTCAAAGGCTAGAATATTAAAAATGCATCTAAACATAATCAGCACTAATATTCAAGGTGAATAGAAATAATTGTTAAATCATTTTAAATTAAAGCTTAGTTAGAATAAATTAATAAAAATATTGATACTGGCAACTCTGATTGAAACACATTAAACTACATGTAAAGACTTGTAAATACAATTTCAAAATAATTAAATTGTTTATAATTGATCGCGGCATGTTTCAAACTTGGGAAACAGAACAAACCACTCATAAAACGTTCGCAAGAAACAGTAATATTCCTTTAATACCCTTATTGTATTCCATACATCATGCGTCGTTTTATGTGTTCACATAAAGGAGACTCGCATCGCTTAAGTCATAACTTACACAATCTCACGGAACTCACACCGCACCAAGTTTTAAGTGCAATTTAATTTACGTCCTTCTTTCAACGACAATACTACATACAAATTGATAGTGTAGCTAAACTTAGAATTACTTCTTAAACTTTAAAGTACTTTAAGTAACTTAGATGTTCTACAATAACAATCAAATATGATGTTACCTGCTCCCTTCCTACAACTTTAAAGCATTAAGTAAGTTAGGAATGAGATCAAAACATTCACACAAACAATATTATTATGTTTAATTTGTTGAATCTTAATTCACAGTATTAAATAAAACTTTAATCCTTTAACATATTAAAAGCGATTCCGTCAACTCTTAAAAAATATTTTTTTAAGAGTTGACGGAACCTAACTCACAATATTGTGTTCAAATTGTCACGTGTCAGCCGTCGCGCACGTTGCGCTTGTTCGCGGACAATTATCTCTGCGTCAAAGTCTGCGGCCATATTTCACTAAAAATTAAAAACGATATTTTAGCCACAGCATAACTGTAACCACTTTGTACTATGACATTTAAAAAATGTAGTAAAAATGTAAGATAAAAGAAATAAATAAAATGATTACGCTGCGCCTGTATCAGTCGTATTGATTTCCTCGCAGCAAAAAGTTATTAATTAATCAGATGTCGAAGCGATCATTTATCTTGTAACATATCTATATTGTACTGCCCACGTCAAAGTTTCTTAGCCACGAACTTTATGTATTAAAATACAGAAACTATAACGTTTTTTTTATTAACATACCTATAAAATAAGTATCTATTGGTAAGAAAAATTAAATATAACTTATGGAAGTACTACTAGAACAGGAACGAGCTCTTGTCGCAAAATCGAAACCGAGGGAGACCTCAATAACTGTACCATTTATCCCTCTTTGGCGATGGTGACTATGTTGAGGTATTATTTAAGGACAGTAATTATAAAAATCTTGTTTTTTGATCAGACTTCAGCAGATTATTGCTTCAGATGGATTTTAATTTATTATTCTTATCATTAATGTTTTTTTTATCAAAAACAGTACAAAATAATATAATACAAATAATAATTTTAAATCAGACATTGCTTATAACACATATAACAATCTTGTGAAGTTTATGCCGGAAACTAGTCATGCATGGTCACCGTAATTCTTTACCAACAAATTATGTTTAAAACTATTACCTATGAAAATATAACACACATTCAGCATAATACTCGCTTCCGCAAGCCTCCGCGACACAAATCCTTCCCGTTTTAACTGAAATTCTTCAAAAATATCTCGATATCAAAAAAGACTCCGCCATTAACGTCCGAGTCGGGATGTCATGTGGGGTTGTCAGTTCAGGTATACGAATTTCAAACAAATAAAAGAAAACCTGAACGCCAATCGCAAAATTTTTGCGTTAGTAAGATTTTATACGTACTAACAAATAATATTGCTTTTACATGTCGGTAATAAATTATTAATATTTAGAAACATTTCAATAGTAAATGTTTTTACTTCATCTTCGCCTATTTTTCTATAAACAACGAAAGGATTGATATCTGGCAACTCTAGGTCACTGTTAGAAAGGGACACAGTGGACACTTATAGCCCTCTCGCTCGGCTTCAATTTTATTTTGCGTGCAACAAGACTCTTACGCCCTTAGCATAAGGTTTTATTTTCTTTATTTTAACTGTAAGATGTACAGATAGAACGCATTCCTGTTGTACGTAGTACTTATTACTTCCATGCAACTTGCATATTATAACTGCATCTATCAACGCATCGATATGAACTATCAGAAGAGAAAGTCATGATGCGTCTCGCATCTGATTGGCGGAACGACACTCATACTAACCACGCGCATTTTCTAATGGCTAGTTTCTCCTGACAATTTTTAAGCACGACGCTCGTTTGTTTTCGCCAATTTGAATCACTGCCTATAACAAATTTTTCATCGCACGCATATGCGTCAACAATTTGTGTTTTTAAACCAATTGTTATGCAAACACATTCACAATTGCAATTACATTTTCATTCTGCCGAACATTTACGGAACGAAAAATTATCCATATTTTCGATTTATTGACCTTAAAAGTTGTAATTAGTCGATGTTCAAAACGAATTTGGAATCGTAATTCACCAATAACGCCCTTTCAATATATTACAAAGAAAAACCATTAGTCGAGTGAGCTCGCGACTCCCTCGCGGCGGAAGCGATTAAACCAATTCATTGTTCGTGTAGACATCGGTGATAATAGCATCTACTATCGATTAAACATCGATAATAATCGAATCGATTGTCGATTAAACATCAAGGATAATTAATATATCGCGATCGCAATGCATGTCGTTGATTAGATTAGTCACGCGATGAACTTAAACTTTTATCTGGGTCTTTCACATCGACTTTACCTCAACATAAATAGTTTATTAGACATGAAACGTTAGTTACACGATCCTGATTTTTATAGACATCGATTACTAAGTTAAAAGGCAAGGCGTTGGCTGCACGGTCACGCAATGCCGTTATTTAGTTCCAACAATAATGCTAATGACGTGATTTCCAGTGCAGAGTGGGACTAGGGCGGGGGTTTAGCGGCGCGGGGTGGGCGGGCTTGACTCACTCTTGTCACGCAAACCCCGGCATCATGACTCAGCAATTAATTACCAACTGCACGTGTTGTTAATGTGAATCATTTCAAAGTCCCTTTTAGATAAAAATTCTTTCTTATAGTAGGAAATGGATTTTTAATATCGCCCTCTTCGGAGATCCTTTTAAACGTCGTTGTTAATGATTTATAAGTTAAACGTAACGTTAGCAGTCGTTCAACACTTGAGGAGAAAATGTTGTTAAACATTTCACTAACAAACAATCTATCAAGGTATTCTCATGATATTCAAATGTACTGAAATACGTCTTCAGTAAAATGTAAGCAAGAAAAAGTAGTAAAACATTTTCTCATCTACGAGTCATTTCTAGCTCTAAAATAATTCAATATGAAAATGGGCAAGAAATCCATTTTCAGAAAAATTCTGATCTCGAATTCTCGACTCTTTCAAATTCTCTCCGTGGGAAAAATATTGAAATACAGTCGGTGCGGGTAGCGGGGCGCGGGGAGCGGGGAGCAGCCGCGGATCTATACGTTTGTACGTATCCATTAACGGCGGGAAAGTTTGCTTTCACTAAATATTATTTTATGTAAATAAATTTAAATAAAACTTCCATTTAAACAATTTCAACTGCTACTTTTTATTTTTATTAGTTAGATTTTATATTTATCAAAGCAATATTTAAAACTTTTTTAAATTCATCGAACACTCAAAAAAGGTAATACTTGTAGTATATGTGTATTCTTATATATTAATAAAAATCTGTTCTATTTAAAAAACAAGAAGCCTAACAGCCTAAAAATATACCCTAAATTACAGGCTTTTGGGTCAAACCACTTAACATTCTCCTTCACTTTATTTTTCGTTAAGAGAATCAGCGTTTTACGTTAGAAACGCTAATGAAAGGCCATTTAAAGGTCAGCGCTAATCTCGCTGCGCGCTTATCGCTTGGCCCACTCCGGCCGAGTGGCTTTGCCCTGAGCTGCTGAATTAAAGATAGCACACGATCGCCTCGCGCTGCTCTGCTCGGCGCAGTCCCGCGCAGCGCGCAGCTCGCAGCTCGCCTGTCCCCGGCGCAGCTCGGCTCAGTTCGGCTCAGTTCGGCTCAGCTTAGCATAATTAAGTTAACTTACGTCATTCACTAGATAAGTAGCTGATAGTTAACTGAAGCGTCAATAATATGTGGAAGAAAGAGATGTAGAACCAATCCAAATAGAAAATTCTCATCTCTGCATACAAAGTTGTGTGCATAAATATATTTAGAATTCTCACTTATATCATACTCTTCCTTCGCATTCATTAACTCATATTATTCACAGCATAAGTTTCATGAAACTGTTTTGCTAACATAAACTAAGAAAATATATTATATTTGAGAAAGCTTCGCCAAGAAAATGTTGTAATGGAGAATTTTGCACATGGACCGCGCCTCATTTGCATATCATTAGACGTACTCTCACAATGAACGGGTTAAATTATGAACGGACATATTTCTCCGTTATTCGTTTGCATATGCTTGTTTTAGAAATTTCTTTTGTATAGAAGTTGTCTATTCGTATTGTTCTATATTTTTCGCATAAAAATGTTAAAACCAAACTAAAACACAACATTCATCTAAGTTATTTGCACGAATTTAATTTAAATCCCATGTACGTATTTTCTAACGTAGGTGTTATTGTAAAGACTCCGCCGCGTGGCGCACGGCACACGGCACAATGCCACTCACGGTGTCGAAGCTAAACAATACGCCAAGTTTGGAGCGAGAGTTTGAAATTCTTCGAGCTATTGTATCAGATCCCATTCACTAAACTTCAACTACACTTAGATATTTCAAAACTTTAATGTTTTAAGTCTAACTTTGTAGTTATCTGAGGTTTCTTAATTAATGTTTCAAAATATTACTTTAATGATAAGTTACAGAAAATCATTTTCATGGCGTTGTTATTGTTGGATTTTGCTTTGTTTTAGTCCTTACTAAATAATCTCGGACAGCGCGGGGTTAAGCAATGATTGATAATAGATGGCGCTGACAACAATTGTAAACATGTTTTCATTCATTCATTTAAAAATATAATTATATAGTAACATGTTTTATAAGGTATTCAATTGTAAAATTATATTTTTTAACTTGCAAAAACATTGTGAATGTATATTTAATAACGTACTGGCTGTCAAGAAAGCAAAAGCCAAAATTGTATTTAAAAAAAAAACGATGATTTAGGCGCGAATGAGAGGACAAGGTTCAAGATATGAAGCAAGCAATGTAATAACGATTTTACCAATTTTTTGTATATTTGTAGTGTGTGTGTTTATCAGCAAATAATGCAGATTTTGTCAATGGTACTAGTTTATATCCATATATGGTCCAAACGATCAAGATTTAAGAAGTAGCAATATTTATCAATTATATTGGTATATACAAGCAGCACCGTACAAATAATATCACAAGAAGGTAATAAATTGTATTTACAAACATTTTGGATTTTATCAAACTAACACAATAAAAGTCTGCGCATAGTAACAATTTCCCGCGCCATAACCTTGACGTCCCATCATAGCAGTCGCAGTCGCAGTCGCAGGCCCGGGGGGGGGGGTCGGAGGCGAGGGCGGCGGAGTACGGCGACGCATCACGCGTGTGTGACGTCATCCGCGCGTTCGCGCCGTTTTGCGAATAGTGATTTAAAAAGGAATAATTCTAAAGTTTTATTTTAGAAAAATAATAATAAGTGCAGTTTTACTTTTATTTTATTGGAAGTTTAAGTTAGGTATTTAGTTTATATTGTTTTTTGTTTATTGTATCATTTGCAATCAAAAAGTCGAAATTCTATAGAGTGATTAAGCTTAACCTCTAACTTTGAGTCCTCATTTAGGTTAAGTTATTCTATAGATAGGTGAACAGAGTTCCATTAAATAGAAACATCAGGGAGGAGGAGGTACTTTTCAAAGCCTCCCCCCACCCCTCCTTCATTCGACATCAAATGTTAAGCATCCGTCAACATTTGAATATGTAAATGTGAAATAAACATTGAAAACTAATGAAATGGAAATGCGGACCGGACCAACTGCTGCAAAGCCAATTCCTCGGATGTTTGGAAAGTGAATATTACAATTTTGTTTACCGATGAATTAATTACCAACTGTTTGTCTACACTCCACACCCGGTCGGAGTACTACGAGCTACGAGCTACGAGCTACGAGCTACAGACTGCGAGCTACGTGTGAGCAAATATGTCACACCTTGTTAGTTTTGTATTGGTGTGTTTAGGACTTTGTATAGTAATATGAACTAACTAGTGTTTATGTTAACCAGATGTCAATTAGTCTGTCTTTCTTAAAAGTCTAGTGACGTATACGTAGCTCAAAATGGCAGTCATATTTTAAATTCGAGTCAGTTGGGACTAGTTACTTGCTATTCGAATATTACAATGGAATCCGTTTTCAACCGTTAATTACAATTAAATATAAATTGGTAAAATATTTTAGTCATAACTATAAATTTATTGCTCCGAGCCGACGTTAAGTAATAACTTGTCAACAAAATATTCAGCTTTAACTATTTATTCTGAATTATACGAGTACACAAACGTTATCGCGTGATAACTAGCGCGAAGTTTAAATTAGTTTCGTAGGTTTGTTATTTATGTTGCGGCGCGTTTACAGCCATGTGCCGCCGGCTCACTACCGCCCTCTGTGTTCCGTTGATGGTTGCTTTCATATAGGTGGCTGGTTGTTTGTGCTAATTTTATTAAAGTGGTACACATTCTATAATATAATTAGTTCTAATGTGTATTGTCAGGTCGCTCGGAGCCGGGCGTAGTGCCTAGTATCGTGGGCTTCACGAAGGACTCGGTGGCGCAGGAGTCGGACCGGCTGGCGCCGGGAGACCGGATATGCAGCGTCAATGGCATATCTACTGCGCGCCTCACCAACGACGAGCTGCTGCGACTGCTCGACAACGTGGAGGAGCGCGCCTCGCTAGAGGTCGAATACTACATGCCCAATTACGGTGCGTACTACCCTATTTAATTAGCCGCTCATGGCATGTTATTTAACCTCTGTAGATCTATATTAATTAATGATCCGTATAGATAAAATATATTATTATTCATCTTAATATTTGCCTTCATTTGGAATCAAGTTTCACATAACACACCTCACTGATCTTTTGTTATAGCATCACAAAATTCCCTGTACATAACGACGAAACTAGCTGAGGTACCGGTGGAAAAAGTGAATGGGTCTCTGGGGGTGACGATACGCGGCGGTCTGCCGGAGAACTCGGCGCAGAGTGCGGACCTGGTGCTAAACAGCCGGTCCCTGGACGCGCTGCCGCTGGTGGTGACGCACGTGAGGCCAGGCGGCGCAGCCTACCACACCTCCAGGATCAAACCTGGCGATAGACTGTTGAAAGTAGATCATGTAAGCCAACATTCAATACTGACAATATAATCAATACAAATTGTTTTTGATAGTAGTTAGGAATTATTTTCCGAATGTTGGATACAACCACATGCAAAAGCTAATCCAAGATCAATAGTGATTAGAAGGCTTAATTTTTAGCGATACTTCAACGGTAACATAACCTACATGTAAGCAATTATGAATATATTAATTTACGGTTGTTATTATATAATGTGTAATCAATTATTTTTATATGTTCAGAGTTGTGCTCCACAAATTGGATATGTAAATATCCGTAATACGGAACGGCAGTAAAAGGTTAAAGTTTTGTTGTTTTGTTTACAACATCTCGTACTTAACTGAACTTAATAAAACTTGCTTATTTACGATGTATTTTTGTGTCGCAAACAGTATATCACATACTTAACTGTTGACTTGTGACACGGGGAAATTTCAATTTGCAATAAATTTTCTAACTCAAAATAAAATAATATCAGAAGAACGAAATTATTAGAAAATTTTATTTTAGAGTTTATCTGTAGTTTGTACTTTGTTCAAAAACAATTTCAACCAACAGAAGGTATACCACGTAGTTGAATATTTAATTTATTTCCAGATATCATTAACAAACAAGACGCTGTCGGAGGTGCACCAGATCCTGCAGAACTGTCCGCAGGTGACTAGCCTCACCATAGAGTACGATGTGTCCATCATGGAGTCGGTGAAGCTGGCGACGGGGCCGCTGCTCATAGAGATAGAGCGGCCCTGCAACGAGGACCTCGGCCTCTTCCTCGCCAACCAGCGCTGCGACGACCTCTACAGCTCCGGCTCCGACACCTACCAGCGGGTCGGCGGCGGCAACGCCATTTACATCGACAGCATACTTCCCGCCAGCATCAGTGACAGGTGAGATGCTTCATACGCAAAACCTTTCTACTAGAAATATGAGTTTTTACAATATCTTATTATTGGATATCATACGAATAGGTCGGTCCACAGTTGTAACCTAAAGCCGCCAACATTACAAACCATCTATTTTCGTACCACCAAGACACAAATAATAAAAAAGAAGCAATCTTATCTTACTAAAATTATAAATGCGAAAGTTTAGATGGATGGATGGATGTTTGTTAGACTTTTTAGCCTAAACGGCTGAACGGATCTCGTTTAAATTTGGCATAGATGTAGAGGATAGTCTGGAAGAAGACATAGGCTACTTACTTTTGTTTTTATATTTCACGCGGACGGAGCCGCGGGAGAAAGCTAGTAGATAAGGGCACGTAATTGTCCAAGAATGTGTAGAATTGTAACTGTCTTGTGTCAATGCTGTGCGGTTGATAGTTTGCCAGCTATGCAGCAGCAGCTGGTGATACAAGTTGTGAAAGGGTGGACTGTATATTCTCTGGTTTGATGATAAATAAATAAATGCCTTGTACTTCAAAGATATAATGACAAATAGTTATAAGGTCAATTAAGGTAATGTAAAAAGTATGTGTTGCCGTGTGCGACTTGCGCGGTGCGAGGGCGCGGGGGGTACAGAGGGGTGGCTAGGCGCGGCGCTGCAGCAGCACGCAACAGGAGTGTGAGTGCGCAGGTGCGGCGCGCTGCACCCGGGCGACCGGCTGCTGGCGTTCGACGACCACGTGGTGGAGGGCAACAACTACACGGCGGAGGAGGTGATGTGCTACCTGGAGAGCTGCGAGGCCGGCTTCTCGCGCCTACACGTCGCGCCGCGCCACGTGCTCGCACACGGCGGCCGTCTCAACACCAGCAGAGGTAAAAATTTTTTTTTTTATAAGAAAAGGGGGCAAACGAAATTTTCAGCACCTCAAGGACATCCGCAATACCAGAGGAACTACAGATGTATTGAAGGCCTTTCAGGAGATGGTTGGCTCATCATCTTATTTATGTAGGACTGTTTTATTTCAATGAATCTGAAGCAATTTCAAGCAACGTTTCACTATTTACTTCAAAGGCAATGTAACTAAAGTAGTTTTACTAATGAGACAATATTCTGTTCGTTAAGATGTGATATTTTATATTCAGAATAACCGTGATGCCTTTTACTTTGAGTTAAAACATATCATCATTTTATATTGTATATTTATGTTTTTCCTGGCATCTTTCCTCATCCGCGTTTATTTTTAAAATGTCACGGGAATAGGAATTTAAAGCAATTGCAGCGCAATAATTAGAAATTCCTTAATGCAAATAGCTGTGACTAAAGCTAGACAATAGGAGAAATCCTGCCAGCGCGGACAATGGCCCTGTGACAAACCATTTCACATTGCATAGAGAGACAAAAATTGCATTAGCTGGCTGTTTAATTAATTTATGGCATAAAATCTCATATTGAAAGTAATCCAATAAAAACACAAAAAGTAGATGATAGCTTATAAATTCTTTCTTTTACATTTTCGTATATTGCCATCGCACAGCGCGCTGTTTGATCTTTCCCTCGCGGGTCTTATTAACATTGAGGTTAACTTGACAAACTCAACCTATATTCTTTGCTTCAGAGAACTCCATATCAGGAGCGTCGACACTCAACACCAAAAAACGTCAAAGAAACTACAGACAAAGCTCGATGCCGAAGCTAGGCTCGCAGGAGGACTACGGTAATTATAATTATGTCGTTACATAATTTTAGTCGTAAATACTATGTAATAACTGTTTTTATATTAAGCTTTAATTAATTTTCATTAGCAAATGTTACACCGCAGCTAAGTGACGCGGGCCAAATATTTTTCTGTATCCAACAAACGAGGGATCTTTGTATTAAGGTCGGGGCCAATATTTGTTTAGGACTATTGTCTCCTAGTTAATTCTTGTAACTAGTTTACTAGTTTGGGTCCAAACAATGTAATGTATTTACATTGGACCTTGTTTGATGGCAATTTATTTTTTGTAGTAAAAGGTGGCAGTGAAAGGTGGTGAGCAAGTGACCGGAATTCGGTAAAATGGCGAAGTTATTATACATTTGTCTATAGACTTTTTAAAACAAATTAAAAAGTTGCACATGCCTTGTCTGCTTCTAATGGACAACGGAGGGAACGTACAGTAAAAGAGGACATCTATTTCTTATTCTCCTCTTTATCTTCTTCTTAAGGTGCCTCTTCGACTAGCGAAGGTTGGCGGTCAGTTCTTCAAATTTGACTCTATCTCTTGCGTCTTTTACGTCTTCCCATCCATATAAGAGAATGTTATTGTTTAGAGGAGCAGCAGAGCTACATGAAGGCGGGCGTGTGCCGCACGGAGGCGCTGAGCGTGCAGCTGGAGGTGCCGCCCGGACACTGCAGCGGCCTCGCGCTGGCGCCCGACGCCGCGCACCTCCGCATCGCGCACGTGCAGCCGCACTCGCCCGCGTACAGGTTACACACCTACTAAACCTTCATCGTTTCATTCTCTTTACATACCAGGTTTATACTTTCATACATTAATATTATTGTAACACCCTAATTAATTTCACAAACACAAACACTCAGACCGCCAATAGCCTAATGTTTTGGGGTACGGACTACCGATCTTGCGGTCGAAGGTGCGAATCCCGCCGATTCGACTATTGTCGTGAACCATATCCTGAATGACATTGCTACATGTCATAGAGATATATGCCAATGATCTAGTGTTGCGCCGTTTTTCTTAACAATACAAATATTCATCAATTCCAGGTCAGGCTGCCTGCAGCCGCGAGATCGCGTCATGTCGATCAACGGCCACGAGAATTTAACTCTGGATGTCGCGAATGAAATCTTGCAGAGGAGAAACGACTCGCACAATCCAAAATACTTAACATTGAACGTGGAGTTCAGTATGCCTAACACTATCGAGGCCTCCAGTGGGGTATTCAATGTAAAACTAGCGAAGATGTCTGCAGGCCTCGGTATCACTATCACTGGTAATTATGCTCATTTTAAAAGATCTTTTATCCCTTGTTACATTCACAGAAATACGTTGTATTTTTAGGTTGTAAGCAAAAGTTGTTAAGCAACGAGGAGCCGATGATGATCTCCGAGATAAAGGCGGGGTCTGTGGCGCACCGCAGCGGCGCGCTGGCCGCCGGGGACCAGCTGCTGGCCATCAACGGACAGC
>LD688955.1:8542791-8557505 GCA_003118335.3 Papilio memnon
TGATTTGATTTGCCAACTTTTAATTAATAAAACTAAGACAATACCATCGCTTGCAAATATTTAATTGTCTAAAGAACATCTTCAGTTTGAGCCTTTTGTGCGTCATCAGAACAATAGAAAACAGATATTAGATTTATTAATTTCAGAAACTTTAAAGCGTAGCATTTACATTGGTATTTAAAGTTAATTCAGATAATACTCAAGTTTTAAGTAAGTACCTTTAGTTATTAAGTACAATAATAGGTTTATTCCAGAAAACGTTAGACCAAATCAGCTTTGAAATGATCTGTGGAAGCAATTTAAAATTTAGATATAGTCGTAGTGCAACAGTCGTGTAGGAGACTCACGGACAATGCGGGCTAAGTGGAATGAATAATGCATAAGGATCTAATCCAGTATCTCTGCTCTACCATAGATAAAACTGCCGCCTCACTATTATATGCAATTAATATAATAATTTCATTTATTGAAAAGATTTAAAAATGTCACAATCAAAATTAAATTACTAAAGTATTTTTTTTATTGTGTCTTTACTCTAATTAAAATACAGTCTAGGATTTTTTTTAAACATACAATTGCATTATTAATTTGCTATTTTGAGCTATAGTTATTAAAATATAAATAGGTAGTAATTTTTTTTTAAATGAACAAAGACACCGCTGTGCTTTTTCCCTTTGTGACACTGTAATGGAAAACGTTAGAGATTTCAAAACAATATTAAAATAACGTGCTTTAGAATTTCATTATATGTATATATTTAGTGTCAGTAGATTTGGCAATGTCTACAACAATTCCTGATTAAATATAAAATTTAGGTCACAGTGAATTCCGTAAAAGAAAAAAAATGTGAATTTGTCGATCGCACATCCGGTTTGGCTCGCACTCCGAAGGCTCTCGAGGAAAGTACACTTGAACCTTTTTTATTGCGCAAGGCTTATATCGCGGAGTGGCTTGTTTACTTTGATCAAATTTGAGGAATTCCTTTCAAAGTGATTTTTCCCGCATATCCTTTACGCTATTCAATTCTCTTCCACAGACATCCGTCAATCCACTTTGACTTGAACTCGTTCGAAATAATTAGCCGGATTAAGAATCACTTCACGTTTTGGAATGTTATTCGTTCCGCTCATTTTATGCTTTTAAAGTATATTAGTTTTCTTTTTGAAAATATGAATTGAAGTATAATAAAACATTTTAACAGTTTAAATTGAAATTGTTCACCAAATTGATTCATTGTTTAGAGAATTATTAGTTTCGTATACAATTAGTAGTTACAATAACTAGTTGAAGGAATGTTTCTTATTATTGTAGCGGAAGTTGTGCTCAATCCGGGGAACTAAGGGAAGTAATCCCCGGCTTCCGCTTCCGGCGGCGGCTGTTTGTTCACTTAAGGAGGTTTTAACGTAGCACGTTCGACACTCACCAATTTGCATTTAATGACTGCGTGTCTTCTTCTATGATGAATTGAGTACTTAGAGGAAAGAGTACTTTTCAATTTCATTTAGATTTAATGTTTTAAGGTTGGTTTTCACTGTACAAAATGAGTATAGCAAAATATTACCATAGAGAATACTTTTGTCTTACAAAAGTGTAACACAAAAAAAAGTAAGTAAAGTAAATGTCAGTAATAAACAATTTTTAAGTAAAAATATGGTATTTAATAGTAAACATGACCTAAAATATACCAGAATATTATAATCCTATTAACAAGTTAAAAAAATTATTAAAATTTTCTGTTTCATTTATATTAACGAAATGTTAAGTATATTTCTCTATAACAAATCCAATGGAGTAATGTTTGAAATCATTAATAATTTCCAGCAGAGGTCGCAACTGTGTCAAGCACGCTCTACCACAAATACTCCAACGTTTGTGTTTCGATGATTTTAAATTTGTTATCGAAACCAACTTGTTTATGGAAATATGATTTTTACAGATCCAGAGATTATTAAAATACAGTTTACTTCAAAATGCAACGGAAATATCCAGCATGTGCATTCAGTAATCAACAAAAGTTTCATTACAACTGTGTTTTTATGGTGCCATAGATATATGTCTCTGTTACGTCTCTGTAACGATAGTTGTCTCTGTTTTTATTAACATTATTATTACAAGAGATGCTTTTCTCTGTGTATTTGATGAGTGAAACGCATACAAACTCCTCACACATACAAAATTATAAAGTTAATAATAATACAACACGTTGCTAAACTTGAATCGCCGACTTGAACTTCGACTTTCATACAAAATAGATAAACTGAATAATTAAAAGTTGCTTCGCTCCAGCTCCAGGCGAGGTATTCAGACCAAGTTTCAGACTAACAAAGTAAATAATCTACTATTTTTATAATAATAACCAAATTTACATATTTTACAAGTAAACAATTATTTAAGTGAAAAAGTAATTGTATATTTGATAGTACGTTTTTATTTGCGTTATGACAGTGTGTTTAAAGTAAAATAAATTTTATTTTATTTTAACAACGTGAAGTCTCGAAATCATTTTGTTAGTTTAATTTGTCTATTTCCAAGAAAAATAATAGTCTAAAAATTTTAGTAATTTTATTAATCTTTAAGTATTACTTTATTTTGAAGTGATTATGTAATTGCAGGTTAGCAAAGGAAGTGTTTGAATGTCGTGGTGTACAACAACACGAGAGCCAGGCTCCGCGGCCGCGCGGCTTGGATCACCGCCAACCTATCTTTTCCACTTAAATCTGCGGAAAATGTTGCTATTTAAATTATCAAAACACTTAAAGTATCTATACAATGCAGTTCATGATTTCGTTTAAAAATTGCTTTCATATATAAAACTGCATTTTCGTATGTTTTCTTTTTAATATCATAGATGTATGGATGGACAGATGTTTGTTAGAGTTTGTAGCCTAAACTGCTGAACCATTCTCGCTGAAAATTGGCATAGATGTAGAGTATAGTCTGGAAAAACACATAGACCACTTACTTTTGTATTTTTAATGCCACGCGGATCGAGTCGCGGGCGAAACCTAGTAATTTTATAAAAGCAAAGTAGTCAAAATGTTGCTTTACTTAACATCTTTGAAAACTTTAAATAAGTTGCGATAAGTTCGCTTTTAAATGATGATAGTATGCTCATCACGTGCGGACTTATCGTAAATTTAAGTACTACTTATTCTGATAAAAATTAACTATGAGTCTTATTTCTTTCAGCATAAGATATAATTTAAAACACATTGTAGTTGGTACGTGCTTTAAGTTTTAGAAGCTTACCTCTACCCTCACAAATGCCGGTGCATAAAATTCATTTTCTATACCATTTGCTGCAAATTAAAGGCAGATTTGAGCGGCGCTGCGCGGATTTATTATCAAGTATATTCAGTGAATACATTCACACTAATGTTTTGAACACTAATTGCCACTTTACCACAGAAATTCCGACTGATATTACAATACCTTGTGCTGCATCCGAATTTGGTAAATCCATACCCTACTCCTACTTATACCGCGAGGACGAAGTCGCGGGCAAAAGCTAGTTAAATAAAATTTACGGAATTTTTAACAATAGCTTTCTAGAAAACGTTGATATACATATTTCTGAAGTAGTTATAAAATGTATAATAATTTACTTTCGATATAAATTAACTAAGCGCCTGTGTCGTCCGAGCCTCCGCCCTCCCTCCAGCCCCCCCCCCGCGACCTCGCCACTAGATTATGTAACTCAATCTCATCGAATTGAATTAAACCGACTCAGCTGTTTCTAATTGCGGTCACAATTTTAATTACTCAAGAGTACTTTAACTTAATCCGTTTTTATCAATTTTATTCATATTTTGCACTTTTATGGCATGTATGCTTAACATTTTACACCGTAGTGTGTTTCATGTGAGGAAGTATGCAGTAACAACCGTATAGAATGTATATTTTTAGATTACAATCCATTTTTATTTTCATAAAAAATTTTAATAACTGAGAATCTCTGTAGTTACAGGCTAAAGAAAGATATTCGAAATCATTAATTACATGTAGCCACATCGGGCGCGCCTCGAGAGCTCTCCAACAAGATATGTACTCCAACATTTATTTTGTATTTGGATGTTTTTAATTCTGACTTCAACCAGAAGAAAAAAAGCAAATCAAATCGTATCGTACTAGTAATTAATTAATTCAGAATTTGTTATATATTCAATGTTATTTTATTTTTGCCATTATGTCCCTCAACAGGAATTCTTTTCTACTTTGTTTTACTTTTAAAGTTTAAAAAAGGCATCAAGACTTGCATTGTGTCCAAGTTGGCGAAAGTTCGTCATGTGTTTCCTTTCCACGAAATATTCCGCGCGCTGCCGAAAGAGGGCGCTCAACTTTTAATGACGGCCACTTTCTGTCGCTCGGGATGGTTTAGGCCTCTTATTTGTTTCTTTGTGTAACTTACATTCAAAGCCTTATACATATTTACAAAGATTTCATTAGTATTTTCACTTTTTTTGGAGATTAAAGAAATCAATTAATCTTGGCTTTATTCTTAGTGCCGGTTATCTACGTGCACATATTCAAGCTTCTTCTCAGCTTTTCTGTTTTGAAATATTTTTCATAAAATATGTTTAAAAAGCATTATTTTCAATATTCTAAGCAAAGGAGATCGGCTGGCTATCGGCCAGGCAACATGCGGCTACCGCAGACGACGACTTCTGTCTGCTGTCTGTCCAAATTGTTGTACAACTCATATTTCTATTAAAGATATTGCTTTTCATATGTACTACATAGAGATGAATTATCTTCTATATTAAAGTATAAATATAAGAGGTCTAGTACCCTCCATTCTTTTTCTCAATTAATAGAACTTTCTAAAAATATGTTATTTTTAGAAGCATTTTCAAACAAGAATCTAGTTAAAAATTTTCTAGTTTAAATTTAGTGCGCGCAGATGCTGGAGGGTGCACAAAATTTCCATTTTCCACTCGATTCGCCACAAATTAATGTTCGAAATCCGCGCCTCCGCCAATTTACAGAGGGATTTGCATCAAACCAATTTGAGAGCGTGTTTAAACTCGTGCGAACTAATGTGTGCCGTGACTAGTGACGGCCCGTTCACGTCAGACCAGGTCCACAACAGTCTCACTGGTAATTCCATACAGAAGTAGAACTTTTAACCGTGACTTCTATATTGACTTTTCTACACGGCTTCGTCAACAACAACGTTCAGTAAAAATCCCTTTATAAAACAACAAGATACACTCTCAGCTCTCGATCCCATTTAAAGCGAAATAATAGTTAAGTCGACATAAACAAGAATTACTTAGAAGCCATCGAGCGGAGCTAAAGTACACGACGTGAAATAATAATGAATCTCCTTTATACAGTGGGATCAAACGTGATCCTACTCACAGATTATTTTGCTTATATACCTGACTTGTAAGACGGGATATGTCAGGGAAGATTTACTTGAAGCGGGCGACGGGGAGGAGCACGGGGCGCGGGGGACGCTAATGTCCTTTACCTGTTGAATACACAGCCAATGCTGTCTAGAAAATAATCACATAGTTATAGGTATGTGCAGTCTTTACTTAAAATTGATGTTACTTTTCTACAGTTCAGGTATAATTGTGTGACATATCAAAACTTTTTACATGTCTCTTCGACATTTTCGTCGACTTAGAGACTCGACAAAAAACTTTTAATGAATCCCACTTTGTCTTCTACGAAGTAGCTTAGAATTGAGTTTTTGTGTCACCGACAGGTAAACTTTGGTGGTTAATAAGCGGGCTAGGCATTTTATAAACTATCGGAAAATTGTGAATTTAAGTAATTCCTCACAGTTCTTTTCTTCAGTTTTCTTTACAGTTATATTTTTCTTGCTGTGTTTAAGTCATGATGAAGATAACATTGGGCAGTTTTGAGACAGATCTAATTTGCAGACAGTTTATAAGATGCCCAGTTCGACACAGGCGACATCTACACGCAGAGTAAAAATATATTTTGTAATTTGTTCAACGATGTCAAAGGCGAGGTAATTCTCTTTCCTTTGGCGGTGAAAATTTAGTTAATATTGAATGCGTAGGAAAGTAATCTCACCTTAATTTCGTTTCAAAACCTTACGTAATATAGCTTCAGGGGTAAAATAGAGCAGGCATTTCTTACAGCGGATTCATTCGTGGGAATTAAAGCCAGATGAAAAAGGATTATCTTCTAATTTGGATGTTAACCAATTAATAAAGCGAATCTCCGGGGATCACAAGTACGCCAGCTCACAAGTACGCCATCCACAACTCCCTTTCCATTATTAATTTAAGCGAATGTTAAAAAATGTATCAAAAACCCTATGTTTTCTATAATTATTTCATTATTTCACTGTTTATCTTGTGGTTTAAAGTTCAAATAACTGTATACTTATTTAAATATTGTAGATACAAAGCGGTAAAAACGCAAACGACATGTGTACTTGAGTAGTACTTACTCGGAGAAAAACTAAAAGGCGTTTAGGATGGTGTGCCAGAGACCTACATTCGCACAGAGCGAGCAGCGGTTGCACTTCATCTGCTAACAAAGTGCCGGCGCATAATGCACAACGGATAATGAATCCACGCTATCTCGCCACAGCCATCGCCTCGTCGACAACACACGCGACACACGCGTCCTCTAAACACACTCCTTTAAATTACATCACGTATTAAGGTTCTCTATTCTGCCGCAACTTGTAGCTAGGTTTTATTAATATTTTCCTTTTTACATTCATTTACGGCGATTAATGAAACAACATTAAACATATAACAGTGCCTTAAACGAGAAGGCCACTCTTAAACTCTACATTCCATAAACATTTTGACATCTGACAGATTGATAGCGGCTTACGAAACAAAGCGTTCAATATTTGTGCAACTAGACTAGCGCCACGTTTGTCAACTGATAATCTTGCAAGTTAAAGGACAATGAAACTATCCTATTTATATCAACTCGTAATTACTATGATAAATTGTTACAGGCAGTTGCTATGCACTGCGCAGCGCTCGCAGCACGGAAACTTCATTACAGCGGCGGCGTGTCCGTGCATAATACTTCCTAGCCCTTATCCTAGCCGTAGTCGCCTGTGTCTGCAAATACTAATGCACTATTCTCTTTGAGCCATGAATACTATATAGTTAATGAATTTATTGCCCTTAATTTACCAAAAAGGGTTTCATATTTGAAAAATATTATGTTGTTCTGGTGTAGAACTGTGTATAAGATCTTTACAAATGTGTACATGTATGTGGTATTCAGCTACCGTCACAAAGTGCGATATATTTAAAGAGTGTGATTAGTCCCGGCGAGGTATTACAGGCGCATTGGAGGCCCGCGGCCCGCACTCGCTCGCCTGAATCACAACTATTTAATTCATTAGGTCGCTCTGAATCACGACATAAATCCCTCGGCCCTCGTTACACGCGATTGCCGGACCATTTATTTTAACGCCAACACTCATCAAGTAGAAATCCATGTATTAAATTGTCCGACTATTTTTGAACTGTCCGGATTACCAATCACTAATTATGTTTTACATTTTATTGTGTAAGCTGCAAAGCATATATTACTAAGTACATATTACTCAGAACAAACACCCATAACCAACATTTTGATATGAGCGTGTGTTCATTTTTATTGGCTTCTGCTACAAAGGTCTCTAAATAATTTAAAATATTGAGCCTATAATAAGGCCAAGTTTAACCAGTTATAAATTTTAATTAAACTCGTATTATTCGAGGAGGAGGTGATGGGAGCTCGTTTAATACGGATTTAGAATTAATTTGTTCAATTCCGAGCTCTCCAATAGACATAACATTAATTCTCTCCGGATATGACCGGCTGCGAGCAGACACAGAAAACATCTACCTTCTACTGAAATTAAGTTGTAATATAAAAACAAAATCTATCAATTAAAAAAAACAACTGACCCTAAGGAGTATATGTATATCTAATACACCTGACTTGTCAAAATAGCTTCAGCCGATTTAGGGCCTGTCCCACCACTGGCTGATAGCGGCTCAGTTAGCCCAAAAATGACGTCATTGTCAGATAAGGGAACAAAACCCAATATTTGCATCACATATTTTACACGTTGGATTGTTATCAGACAATTTACGATTTGGTGGGACAGGCCCTAAATGTAATAAGATAAGCATTACGAAGACGGCATCCACATCTTTGTATTTTGTTAGATTTTAAACCCTCATACATCAGTTAAGTAATAAAAACAGCATTTTTAGAGGTTGTAATTTTTAAACGATGTCTGTATGAAATGTTATTTGTCTTGATGTAGAGGTTTGTGTCCCCGCCCGCGGCGGACTGCCCGTGCGTTTGTTGCCATTGTCACCTTCATTACAATGTCAACGGCAGATGTGGCTCATTGAAATCTCGTGCAAATAATTTTGTGCCGCACTGTACATTCAGTATTCAGTACAATGGTCAGCATTTCGCCCCGAGTCACTTCAGCTTTACAGTTTAACTGTGGGGGATATTAATTTGGAATGTAATGGAGTTCGGAAAACAATTTTATAATATTAAGGCCTGTTAAAAGTAAGTTTAGTAAAAGGCAGCTGAGTCATCAGCAATAATACACCAAATCCAAAGGCCAAAATAATTTTTTAATTGATAAACGGCTAGTACTGGAGTTTTGTTACCAAACTGCTTTTATTTAAAGTAACTTTAATAAATATATAAATATTACGACCAGTAAGATGTTGGCCGTGGGCTCTTTTTTATTATTTCTCAGTACTATTGTAGTCGGGGCACGTGTACATAATTTCTACAAGTCTACTTATAGTTCTAAGTTGTCAGCGCAAACGGGATGTATTTTAACTAAATTAAGTCCCACTTAAGCCTAAATATCGCCCCCGAGCTATTTGAGAATTTGGTGCAAAATTTGTTCTCGGCCGAGATGAGAAAATTAACTTTCATTTAACATTAAAGATAAATTCAGTGACCTGAGAATTACTTTGTTTTAGACTGAGGCAAATATAGTTAAAGCTAATAAGTGCTAACGATCTATTACAGAGGTTAGAAATAACCTTCAAGAGAAGTCAGAGACATACAGCAAGCGATGAACTATAAATATTTGAAAATATAGCTTGATAACTATAGACATTTTTTTCAAATATGATGCGCGGCCGATTTTTATATAGCTGCCTGTTTTTTTTTCTGCAATATTATGATATAACACAATGTACACTTTGAAATATTGAATACATTTCACATTCATATATCGGGAAATACAAAAAGGATTTAAGCTAACCTCGACTCGAATTGTCAAATGCCTGTGGAAGTTGATACGAGCACGTAGAGCAAACAATAAACAACGAATAATATTATATTAGCTCTACTTGCAAATTCCGTTCGTTTTAGAATAAAATAAAAGATAAAAATTGGTTCATTTCCCGAGTTTATTCTCATCTGAATATTGCAATTGCCACTATTTGTCTTGTTATATTTTCATTTAGTTTATTATTGATGTATGATTGTAAGTACATAAATTATGAAAGCATTTGTATTGGAGGCGCGCATCGCTGTGATGGAGGACGATGTAAAAGTCGATTTAATGCGCGATCACGAAAGCCAATTACTGTAATACGATTTAAACTACGATTCGAGTCGTTTTAACGTCACTGGAATACGTTTTAATAGTATCATCGTACTGATTTATCAGTTAATTTGAACTGTAAAATTAAAATAGTTAAGGACAAAAGAGACATGTCCTTATAACAGTAGTAAATATTGATGTTTCATGTAAATATATACTAAAACCTGTTAAAACTGCCGACGTATCATTTTCCAACACTATTGTATGCTTTTAGCGCAACGAGAACTGACTCTAATGGTTTAAATACGAAGTCGTAAGCTACAGGCACCTCTATTGTGAAACCCTGCTGAAACATTTTGAACCCTAACACTAAGGAATAAAGCACAAATAAATTAAAAACGTCTCAGTTCAAGTTAACAAAGAAACCTAAAGTAAAATAAATTAGGTCTCACGGCGTAACCATAATGGTGTGGACACACACAAATTTATTTAGGAAATTGTTTTTAACAAAGTTTTTGTATTTCATAAATATGAATAAGAATTTTTATGTAACATATTATTAAAAAAATAATTAATAATTTAAATTTAATCTTTTATTTATTAGTAAACAGACAATCTAGAAACCAAATTCTCTTAAAATATTTATGTAATCTCAGTAGAGATCTCAGCTGCAACGCAGATAACTGGTTGACTCGATTCACCTTGATCGTGTCCTCGGGGAAATCACTAATAGTCGAAACGCCGGCGCCGCGACACACGCACACGTCGGATAAAACTACCATGTTTCCTAAGATTAGTAAAACCATAGACGAAAAATCGAATAATCATCTCGAAATATCGAATCGATAAATCAATACTTGTTAGTCTACATTAAGATTTAATATTACATAACTAGTGTTATCTATATAAAAAGATTATATCGCACTGGTTGACGCGCTCAGTCGGCGACGTCGGCGACTGTGAGTACTCCACGGCAATCGCGAGGCGGAGCGTAGCTGGGTATCTGAGTATATTGGTATACTGCCAATAATACACATATAACGATTAAAACTGTTTATAATTTTCACAGTAATCGTTTTAATTTGACCGGGACAGCGTTAACAGCTTGTTAGCTCAATTAAAGTCAAAGGATTTCCGCTAATGAGGCAGTTAAGTCTTAACTTGACTTCACAAAGTGGAGTTAACCAGAGTGCAGTGTTTACAAAGTGGCTGAGACGATACCGAACAAGTTGTGATCCTACTTGCTAACTTTTTAATGTACTCCTCGTGACTGCGATCTTACTCTACACTTGTACTTTGAATATTAACAACATATTCTTTTTAGTACAAATATTGTTAATTTTCTTAATGATGTTACATTTTAATTAAAATGTTGTTGTTATTGTTAATGTGGGACTTAAGTATTTAAATGTTTAAAAAGTAATAACTCAATTGAAGAGTAATAGTATGCATGTTATGTAAATCGACAATCCCTAGGATACTTGTCAATGTGTATATTTGTATTCCGCAATTTGCATTGCTTAAACATCATCGTGTCCCTGCTTCATAAATGTCCGTGAAACGTGACGTCGTATTCTATAATACGCTAGTTAACAATATCGTCTACGTCATATTACATCATTATTGTTTTGATAATAAACATTACATTTTAGGTTAGAATCATCTATTATATAAAATTATTATTCGGACATCGCTTCTACTATGCTACAACGGGAGTAGTTAAAAAGCTCGATAGTAAATAAATTCACACGATTCTGTCTGTATTTGTATTTATCGTATTTATTCTAAATGTGCAATTAGCTAATTGTTAGCGTGTTTGTTTGCTCGTCGTCTGGCTGCAGCTGCAATTAGCTGCAGCGGCGTCTATTGACATTGGATACGAGCCACGTCTCATTTCAACTGACGCCCGCGTTATTAACAAAAACAACACGAAGCATTTCATTATCGCGCTGTGTTAAACAATTCGTAATGCAGTATGTATTGCTTTGTTGTCTATCTCTAAAAGTCTTTAGAGTATTTTGGCAACTGGAATTACTTACATAAATTGACAATTAGCAATTAATAAATAAAAGATAATTAAGTAGTCGAAATTTAAAAAAGAAAACTTGCTACGAACATATTCTTATTAACTGGTCATACATTTTTGAAAAGGCCTCCCATAAATAAATCCACCCCATTGTGACCCTTGACAAGTCCGTTACTGGCAATAGCAACAGCACCCTTTGTGTGCCACACCGATATTCTTATCCCCCATCCCGCATTCGGAGCCCCTGTATACAGCTTCCACATCCGGGACCTCACACATTGTCAATAAGGTGTAATGAATTTTTATCACTTTCGGGACTACGTAGACATTTGTGTCTTAATGGTGATTCCATTGTTCCGTTTAATTTACAATTCTGTAAATTTTAAACAAGTACGTGAAAATTATTGCAGGTAAAATACCATAAGAATAAAAAAACCATTCATTTCATAATCTGTCATTGTGAAAAAAAAAACGTAAATTGGCTTCCAACAGTGCAGTGTTTAGTACATTCTCATCAACGTGTCAGTTTAAAAAAAAAAACGTTGTGCTAAAAAACAAAGCGTTATCTGATTTAAAATTTAAAACTTTTCAATAAATAGAAACAGTGTCGATGTTTATCGTTCTGTTGAATAATGCAGCGCGGCGGGCTGCAGCGGGGGGTGCAGGGGGCTGCAGCGGGGGGCGCAGGGGGCGGCGGGCAGGGGGTGCTGCGCCGCGGATCACGTTTAAATAATAAATCTTGACACTGCGCCGATAAAAACACACCCGCAAACGACTTGCATACTGCAATTGCCTGAAATCCACGATGGATAAATGTTTTCAGTTCAATAAATAAAACAACGTTTGCTTAAAATAATTTCAGCTTCGACAAATAACATTGGAATTAAACATTTTAAATATTTCACTACATTACCTACAATATTTTTCTATTCATAAGTAACAATAGTGACTCCTACATACATAGAGACATAACAAAGACGTATGTATATACGTGACGCTACAGGAGACGTCGCACCTCGCACTGAGTTATGTAGAAAATAAACATCGAGTAAGTTTGTAAACGGAGCGAAATTCATTACTCTTCGTAACACTTCAGCGAGCGAACGCCGTTACATGGAACAATAAGAAAAATGGTCGCGACACGACTTAATGTAGTTCTTGCGACATGACATGCCCCTACGACCTGAGAGCTACGAGCTGACAATGTGAGCAAGGAACGAACATTTTATATTAACTTAAACATATTTGTTTATGAAAAAAAACTTAAACTTGATAAAACTAGAAGCGATCCAAGCCCATAATGAAATAGAAATTAAAGAAAAAAACCTTCTGAAACAATACCGGTTGTAAAGCAATTATGTTTGTTAATTGTGTAAAAATATCTTCTATTGTACGGTTAAACATTACAGTGTAACGATAACTGTCTTAAGAAATTAAAATAAATCAAAATGTAAAAGGAATATTTCACATTAAGTGGCGAGTAAATAGTGGCTTTTGTCAGAAAGTTTTATTTATGTAGCGGAGGCGACGTGACTTGAATGGAGAATTATTTAAAGATTAATCCGAGATATAGTCCACGGCATCCTCCAGTTACGTGATCATCTCGCTGCGAGCTGCGAGCCGAGATTGTGATACAACGAGTGTCATATCGCGAACTTTTATACGTTACAGATAAGAAATGTACAGTTGAGAAACATTATTTTTGCACAAAACTCTTTAAATAAAAAAAAAAAACAAAAATTTCTATTGAAAGAATTTATGAGTACAATTCTTCAACATGAGTCGAAAAGATCCGCTACGATATCAAGCGTCAGGCGCTACGCTAGTCTTCGAACGTAGCAATTTGCGTAGCGCAACTAACAGAGTTTGAAAGTAGAGCTTAACGCATAAAAACTTTTTAAATTTACGCGATAGGCAGAGACTATCGAAAGGTGCAATGGAGAGTGATAACTAGATAAAAGAGAAAAATGCCCTATGTAATAAAAATACCTTCGGGCGATTCACGATAACGAGTTACAGGTAGTAAGCAATCTATTACAATATTTTTAAATTACTAACTAACTAATGCTTATGTTAGAGAGGGAGGGAGAAAATCTTTTATTAAGTTACAGCAATTAGCATAAAAAAAATCCACAGAATACGTTGATATAATTTATAATAGTCTCGCAGTTAAGGCGCGTTTAATTTTAAGTTACACAAAGTTTCGTATCAAATGTGCGCGTTGCGAATTAATTAGATTGTTTAAATTGGCGTGAAATATTAGAATAACTGAAACAAGCTCAGCGAATTGTAAGTACTGAGTATTTAAATAATATTATATTATATTCTCGTGTCTACTCAACAACTCTAGTCAATTAAATTACCAAATAACGTGTGATATTTTTAAAGGATTAATAGTAATACTTCGTAAAATAATGTGAGCAGTGTGTATTTTGTTTAACTTATTAAAAAAATGTATTTCTGATGCTGAGTGGAAGAGATACGAATACACAAACCCATCCACAAAAATAGTCATTTAGTCTATACTTGATAATAAATTTGAACTCATTAAATACACTAAATACAAAATAGAAATAATGACATAACATAATGCAATATGTTACTACATTTAAATCCATTATTTATGTATTTCAAAACCGATGTAATAATTTAGAAATAACCTGCATAAATATAGTAATTTATTGTCCAATTGAAAGGAATTTAACAAATAAAATAAGCATTAGACGGTCATTGCAGCGGCGAGAGGATGCGACGCGCTTCCGCTCCGGATGTTGAACCAGTAGTTACGTAGGGCCACGAAAGACAATTTTATATTTTATACTGTTTACAAATAGAACAATTTATATTTAAACTTATAAATAAAAGAAAAGATTTTGTTGGGTAATATCGTTTGAATGATAATTCAAACAAATTTTAAAGTTTAATATGTTCCAGTATAACACGTATTAAATGAGCATATTTTTGATTTTAATTATCATTAAAATATGAATGTTTACAGTAACTCTTTAAAATACTATTCATCGCTGAACAACCGCTCGATTCGTGGCCGCACAGCACTGCAAATGTACAGCGTGCAGCCGCGGGCTATCTTGCCGACTTCCGCCCCGTCAATAGCGGCTGTCGTACTGCACTGTCGTATTGCATAGCGCCTGTTACATTGTC
>LD688955.1:8558372-8622306 GCA_003118335.3 Papilio memnon
AAAAACCATACACGAAAATTCCACTAGGTACACAAAAATGCACATGCGTTTTAACATTCAGCGGTTATAGTTTTAATTTATAACACTCCCGGGCGATAAATCAAAAATATGTTCCGTTAGATAGTAATAAAAAGCAAACAAAAGTCCTCGAATAAAAGTGGTAGAGAACTGTTCTCACGGAGGTCCCGGGGGTTGGGCCACCTCGTTACCCGGCCGCTGAAAAGTTAATGCACCAACCACACTATCGGCAACTTTACAGCCCTCGGCGGTCGGCAGTGTGGCTCTGGACTAACTTTCAGCAGAGCTGAGAGCTTAAACATTTACTTGCCCATTTCTAGTCCTCAACACATTAGTGTTTGTTCACAATCCTTACACATTCCGCATCCCCTGAGACACAGAGCAACTGAGCAACTTAAAAATCGTAATTTTATTTTCCTAGGTCGAAGTAGCTTTTTCCGTTATAATTTTAATTTGTCGCAGAGTAACTTATTCCGTAACGTTCCAGACTAAAAAAAAAACTGTACAGTTTCTCCCAACGCGTCAGTTTGTAGAACATAAAAGGTGTCTGCGCTGTTGAGTGCGGCCGCAAATTGCTTTTGAAATCATCGCCAGCAAACACTCCGCTCAAATTACAAGCACTATTAAACAAAGTGCCGCTCTACGTCCGCACTGAAATTTTACAAACTATTTACCAACATCTCGACGTGGTTTTAAATACAATGTAACCGACAAGAGCTCTGAAACGACTGCGGCTGTTGTTCTCACAGGCGTGGGAGATGGTAACCAGACAACGTTGTAATTATCTCAGAAGTAATAATTGAATTATGAAATACATTTTAATTATAGACTCTTCTGATACAACATTCGCCTATTATGTCTAACATAATATTTACACTGTTCATGATAACAAGATTTTATAATATTACACGGATTATGTTAAAGTTTAAATGACTTTCCCTCAATCAAGTGAAAAGCACGCACTAATCGGACTACAGAATGTTTTATGGAGTAAACACACTATGAGATAAAGTTAATATTTCACATAAGCTCATGAGTGGGACGTCGCTATTCGCTCTCTGCAATAACATATGTTGTTTGCCTCCCCCTTATCCTCACATATATCAAGACGTGACTACGTGTTACTCCGCTCCGCAAAGATGTAACAATACACTATTGTTTCGCTATTACTTTTAGCTTTAAGCTACTCGTACATTTAACTATAAAGAAGCGGCCTTTTTTTGTGAATTTACAACTTTTGTCTGTTGTCTAAATTGTAACTATTTCTCTCTCCAGTCTTCAATACTTCTTAATGATAAATCGATTGAGTGTACAAAAGTAATCTGCAAAATGCATGCGCACACAGGTAGCTCGAGGCAGTCGTATTCTCTCTTCGCATGCAGTGAGTTAAATGTCCTACACTTCGCTATCTCTGGGCTTTGCTGGAGGCGCTACTATCGCCTGCCGACACTATTCTACGTCCCTAGATCGATTATATAACAATGAATGTAATAGTCTAAACGAGTATTTTTGCGTTAACTAATCATATTTACTTGAGATCAAGATCATAAGTGTTCACATACATACGTCCGTTACATCTTAATATTTATAAGAATAATAGTAAAGTCAGTAAAGCTAAAGTCCCTTGTCCGCGTCTCGTGAGCCCCAGCACTGCGGAGTGGCAAGACGGGTTGTTGACGGCAGCTACGTGCAAGATTAAGTTCTTCAGAAAGACTTTCCTCTTTCCTTATATACGTCATAGTGTAAGTAAACAGTTATCTACGATAAAATGTACAAGCACACATTTTTAAGAGGTACTGGAGTAATTTGTTTTGGTAATTTGGCGAGATGCTATATGATTAATTCGTCTAAGAATTTAATTGCTTCGTTGTGGCAATAAATAGGAATAATTTTAATCGGCTCACAAATTACCGATTAATTGCGTTTATAGCCGGAGCGAGCAGATCCTGTCCTGACGCACGCATTTATCTTCAATGTATATCAATTTGTTAGAATGATGTTGCGGTTCATCACAAATTAAGATTAAATCCAACAGTTTTGTTTGTATTTATTTTGAAAGCCCGTTATCTATAATTTTGATAACAAAATGTATCTCATTCGACTGGCCCCTGTTACATTGATAAAGTTATATTAATTTCTATTTATTTTGTTTGAAAACCATTGTTTATATGATGTAAAGCACTGCCACAAGGATTTCTGAAATTCGTTTAATAAAAATCACTTAAAAACCTTTCACATATATACAGTTTTCTAGTTTTATTAGTCTGTAGTACATCTTAATTTGTTTCAACAGTAATTTCACTATACATTTGTAAGTCGGTCGAAATAGATACAACACGCCAAGGGGTTTACAGCTCTGAATAAATCACAAACAATTTACCTCAAAGGAGCTCAATTAGAGCAGAGACGTTGATTGCGTGCGGCTGCCGATAACAAGACGAATGGATACGCCCTACGCACGGGATTATCTAACACGGAGCTGAATACCACCTCTAAAGTATATGCTATAGAGCAGCAAACAGATACAAATAAATGATACCTAAAACGTTTACAAACTCGTAACGTCCTACTGACTAGAATCCTGAATAGGTATTTTGATAGTATGTACTTGATCTTTGTTTTCCTAGTAGGTAATGCCAACGCGGGTTGCGGGCTGCGTGCTGCCTATTGCATAGGTTCCTCGGAGACGAATTCCGGTACTTATATTGAATGAGACCACTGCTACACTCTACAAAAGTTCAGTATAAAATGATTGCGAATAGAGTTTGCTGCATAAAATGCGTATAGAACAACATTGTAAATGTCATCCATTGTCCACTTTAAAATAATATTTCCTTATAACAAAGTATGAACTTGTTCCGCTCTCCTGCGCTTACTGTACAGTACCTACAATATTCCGATGTTAAGTTTATCTGAAAAGACAATATCCGATGGTAGTCGAAATACAGTTTAATTATGAAACTTTACGATTTGCAGTTGGACTGCGCAAAGTTCATGAAGTAAGTTTGAATATGAAGGCGATGCCAGTTTGTGTAACAGCGTTGGCTGAACCTCGCCGGAACAAATCGACTGAGAACTGTGAGTTCGCCGGTTACGGTTATACTTTGCCGCTCTTGAAAACTTTCGATTAATTTCTTGTATAGACATTGCGTTTGTTGCATTAAGGTAAGGCAAGTTCGCGATTTGAAATCGTTTTCGGGTTGTGTCCCTATTAAATGGGTTCTCTCGCAACACGCAAACTCGCATTTAGGTTCATAATTTATATTCTTCATTATAAAAAATATAGATTTCTTATGATATAAAACACAATAATAATCAATCGTTGAACGCTCTGTCCATAAGACTTTAATTTCCCTTAAAATATGAGTTGGCTGTAAGTTGAGGTCCCTCTGCGACGGTAATTGTTATCAGGAGCCGACCTCCCCCAGCCCCACCCCGGTTGGCAATCAAACCCGTGTGGCTAATTGTACTCCGCTCTGGTATAAATTGTTCGAGATTTACATTCCTCTACAACTCCCTAAGGACTATCGTACTGCACGTGAATACGTTCACAAAACCTAGCGACACTGATACTTCTGATCTTAGTATTTATATAACGACAATGTTAAAGGAATGATATAATAACAAGTATTTATATAAGCTAAGCTACTCTAGGCTCTTACTACAAATAGCATCATTTGCAGAATGTAATTACGTCACGTCAGATGACCTCGATTCATCGAATTTCGAGCAAATCTCCAAGGAGATTACGACGACGGCTGTAAATTAGACGGCCAAAGACAACTTGACACATCGAGGTGCGCTATATGTACTTAAAACCTATTTAAATTACAACCCTATGCCCTTTTGCTTTATTACTATAAAACTGCGTCTATAGAAATAAATTACATCTTTTTGCTACCCAACGCAAGTGGTGTCCCTTAGTGACAAATTATCTACTCTGAGTGCGACATTTAGACAAAGGTTTGTCCAGTTTAAGCTACTAATAAGTTGTACTTACCGTTGTTTCTATAGCTCCTCAACAAATACGTTGTGGCTCGGAGCTCCTACGTCCGTAGGATTTATTGTAAGCCTTCACCTGGCTCTAGGTCACTGACAAATGACCTGCATTAAACTATAGCTCTATGCACATTCGTTATTTTAATGGTGGTTATCGTAGAATCTTCCAGATGTCCAGAACTCGAACAAAGGTTAATTACTGTTTAAAATGATTTTCACATTCGCTGGCAAAATTATAATACAAAAACTAATTTTTGCCTTCTATGAATGACTATGTACTTCTCTAAATTATTTTGTAATAAACTCCATAAATGTATTTAAATTTAATAGTAAAATTAATGAAGTCCTTCAGCGCAATAATTACGTGAGTGATTCCGATTCCGACGCCGACATTCCGCAGATTTGTAAAATAAATTAGATTTCTAAGAAGTGTCGATAACAAACGCTCCTTAGGTTCGTCTCACTCATTTACAGATTGAGACGACTTCTCTGTCTCTGACAACAAACTTATTGATTTTCAGACCAGTTAAAGTATTAAATAAGCAATATTTAGTATTTAGTGGAATGCAGACAAAGGGGCAAGTGGAGGGGATAGAGTTGGCAAGGGAAGACAATTACGTGTGCAGACCTCCTCACATAATGAATGACTTGCGGACAAGAGCGACTCTTGCTTTGAATACACAACAGAATGATAATCATGTCAGACATCTTACAAAACTAGTAGAACATATTAAATAGAATGATGGTGAAATATGTGGTCAGTCAATATCGATCGCTATATGACGCTAATAAAAAGGCGAGGGGGGGGCCGCGGGCACAGCGCGCAGCAGGAGGGGCCGGGGGCCGCGGAGGAGTGCGGGCGACGCATGCAACCGCGTGTGACGTCATCCGTGCGTTCGCGCCGCTTTCAGTTAGCAACAATAATTTTAGTGAGTATTTTAAAAGAAAAAGTGCACATTTAATTTTATGTGAATTTGAATGATTTTATTTCTGTGTATTTCTATTTGTGTTTTATTGCAATTTGAATAAGGTTTATTATTGGTTGTTTTTGTTTGTATATTAAGATTTTATTGTTTTAGTTTGTACAAATATTTTAGAAATTTCGATAGTTTTTTAATTTTGATTTATCAGAGGAATACGGTTTTATTTTATTAATATCGCAGCAAATTATCATAAACCGTGGGAAACTCAACAATCGATACCGCAGTAAGAGAAATTTAGTAAATTCCATATTATCCTGTTAGAAATGTCTATACAAGTTATTCTGTTTCTAAGTTTACTTGTTGGTAACAGCACCTATCTCAGTGTCAATGAATCACGTGGACATTCGATGCAGTAGACTCAGTTGCGTCCTCCGGCTTAATTATCCTTCGTGGGCTAATTTGTCGCCGTCGACGTCGCCAGTCTCTCCGGAGAGCCGGCACTCATTATATGACAAACAAATGCTGTTAACGCTACTACCGACCATAAAATAATGCTAGATTTTGTCATGTTACGTTTTATTAGCACGATTCTAAACTACATATGTTATTACTTACAAGATAAGTAGTACGATGAGAGCGGGTAGTAAACGCTGTTATGCCAGTGGCAATATAAGTAGCTAGAAAAATATTTAATTTTGTGACACGGGCATGCAGGTTAAGGAAGAGCTGAGGATGATACGAATCTTGGCACTGATATGTCCCACCTCATACGATCTCATGGACATTTTTACTGGCATGTGTATACGAATTGCGTCAGTCGCTGGCCCGTGTCGGTAGCTGACATTCCAGCTACAACATATGCACTTATGAACTTCACTTCAGTTGTATATTCAGTACGAGGACTCTTAGCATCATGAAGTTAATGCCAGACATTACGTACATTATGAATTAAGCAAACATCCGTAAAGATTAAGTTGCATCGGAGACTTTATCAAAAATTCCAGTTATTGCTCCCAAGTATGACGTTTATTGGCCAGCCAGGGCCGTGTCGTGTTGTTAAAACTCCAACTTATTTACAGTTCGCCTGCAGCGGAACTTCGAAATTAGTTGTTGCTTAAACTTCAACAAATTGTTGAAGTTCGCCATCAAACTATGACGGACGTGTTTTACTGTTTGTGTTGTAAGCTGCACAATGTGTTTGCGCGGAATATGAATCACGAAATACAAAGATACATAATCTTAGAGTTGTTAAAATTGATTAGTTAATTGCATATGTTAATAAAGTCCTGAGTATTTGAAACGCGGACAAGATTTGATGGCAATTTGACTAGCTGGATAGAAATTCCTGCTCTATGTGGGGTCTTAGCTATCGAATGTCCCAGTGGGCCGCAGTGACGTCATCAAACGAACCAACAAAAGGCAATTAGGTCTGTCCCAGTTGACTCCGAGCTCCAATTATGAAAGGATTTGCGCCACGAATACTGACTCACTAAATACTGCGTGCAGACAAATAGTGGCGTCGAATGAAGAAAGAATAGTAATATTGGATTAACAATTAAAATTTCAACTTCTCTTGGAAGACATACACTTAGCAAATAGTTGTACATCGTCGGAGTAGAGGAGAAGACTGGGAACAAAGAACAACATATCTGTTACTCTTTAAATTAGATATTAGCGTACAATAATTTCTCATTTTCAATATATTATAATTAGTGTCAACAGGCGAAGCGTTAATAACGCACAATCGACCTCACTGTGTTGATATTGTAACAAAATATTATTCCTGCTTCATAACAGTCCGATAAAAGTTATCTATTAGCTAATGGGGCGTGAATTAAATGATGTGGGCAAACAATTCGTACGTTTATAGTTGAAATAGACTATCTGCTAATTGAAGCTGTATTTCAGATAGTAGAAAATTTTATAGTAAAACATAGAAGTCTGTAATTATCAATGTTAAACGCTCTTTGTTAATTTTGTGTTTTGATTTTGGGCTCATATGTCTAACGATGTGCTCTGTAATTCCGACTACCCTACCGCCTGCAGCTATAATTTAAATATACCGTTATGTACATAGGCACATGAAGCAGAGCCGCAGGGAAAATAGAAACATGACTGGTCAGGTACAGCGTTAAACATTTACATAATGTTAAAGTACTGACCTAACTGCACTGAAGTTACGAAATAGTTTACGTTAAATAAAATTCACGACCTTCTTGTTGCTAATTTTACTAGTTAATCACTACACTTGTATTTGAGATTGATGAAAGTGACACGAGTTGTGTCTTATACTGGATTTGCAATCTCATTTGATATTCATAGCATGCGATAACTCTATTTCTTTCAACTCTGATACTGCAAGCGACATCAATAGCAATATATGGCTGAGAAATATCCTATGAAAATGTATTAAAAATCAGATTTTGATTTATTCTCAATATAGACTCACACAAATGTTTTTTACCTTTTATAATACGTTCTAAACCAGGCGATAGTTATTTCATTTAATTGTTATTTAATTTGATTATAAAGACGTAAGATGTAAAAGCTTTTAACGCCTTTGTCAACTAGAGACATAAGTTTATAACAATAACAACCTACACTTTAAATAAAATATCAAATCACGCATTTAATGTGTGACCTCTAAAACTCACAGCAACTTTTCAGACATGCAAATCATCGTCTATCACTTTGCGATTTCCAATTTTTAAAATCATAAAGTTCTACCATACTTACGATATAGTCTTAGAATAAAATACATAAAATAAGGTTGTCTGGCGCCTGTGTTAAAGCTCTTAAAATTAACTATTCTTGTCTGAGATAAAGCTTTGATTTTACAGGAGGTTTTTTTCTATGTTCTATGACTAAACTATCACACAACTGTTTAGTCTCGCTTTGATTCCCAACCTCTTATATGGAGGTGTGCAGACTACTCCATTTCTAATTATGCAACTAGACAGTTGAATTGGCTGCAGAACAATCGATAATCGCACAACAGTTGTGCGATAGTTTAGTCAAAGTTTTGCGCCAGCTCTAAGAGTGTCATAAACGTGTGTAATAGTGGTAGAGTAGAGCCCCGCGCGTTGTAACGCGACTGCTGACACTTTTACCTACAGATTCTTGTCACGTTCTCATTTGATGAAAAGTTGCCATGATTAATGTCTCACTCGCTGCGAATACGTTTAATGTTTCATATAAAGATATCCCAAGTATCTTACATAGACTTATGTACATTTACACGTAAGACAAGAAATATATCTAAAAAATGCTTGAGAGATATGTTTTACGATACAATACAGTACCTTTTTCTTGATCAAAAGATTACTTACTTAAAATAACCAACAAAGCAATACATCTAGAACGGCGTATTAATATTATGAATTCCTTTCGTTAGTAGTTCTGTTAGCAGTAGCATGTTGAATTACTGTCTAATGAAGAAAGTTGTCTATCAGTTTGATAAGTTGACTCGTCTCATATATAACTCATATAAAGTTGAATTATTAATTGCTTGGAACTTCAAGCTGCGTAATACAAAATACATATTAATCCCAATCGCGTGTATGTGTGTATGTTTCTACTAGCTTTCGCCTGCGACTACGTCCGCCAGGGATTAAATAAAAAGTAAGTATAGCTCATGTATTCTTCCAGTCTAAGTTCTACATCTATGCCAAATTTCATCGAGATCCGTGCAGCTGTTCCATCCATCCATCCATCTAAACTTTGACATTAATAATATTAGAAGGATATATTTTTATTTCCGTTGTTTTTTGGATGTTGAATGTGTGATAATTTATTTTATATTTTTCTACCTTCTCTTCCTTTGCTTTTGACTTCAATTAAAGTCAGTGAGCTTTGAAAATAACTTTCTCGCATTAAGATGTTTACTTGCAAAAATTTAAAATGTTTTCATGAGACGTCTATAGTTAAGCAATGTGAATACAAATAAAGTATCTTAAGTTAAAGCTGCGAGCGACGAGCGACGAGCGGCGAGCGGCGAGCGGCGAGCGGCGAGCGGCGAGGTGGGAGGTAGGAGGTGCGCGCGGCTAATGAATATTAAAAGTTATTCGAAGCACAAAATGGAGAAGCGGCCGATATAAGGCCGATAATGTAAATCCATCAGATATTCATTGAACTCATAAAATGCTCCTTTAAAACATTAAATTGCTTTTGAAGGCAAAAGTCGTCTAATGATATAGTTCACGTACGAGAAGAAATATCTTTTAAATTAAATTTACTCTTTACGCTAAAAACTTACGACTTACTGGCAATTTCAATTAGTGTAACATGTATATAAAATATCTTTTATCATACAGATGTCACAGTAATGACAGCGAGTGCAAGTTATTATAACGTGGCAAGTGAGCGAACGCCGGAGACGCGACGGTAGCGCCATCCCATCACTTATTCATTGAATCCGAACTGAATATCCTTACAGCAATACATAATATTGTTGTTGGTCCATCATGCACAGACAACCAAATATAACGACAACTGAGCTAAAAGTTAGTCGCAGTAATTATTGTATCCTCAAGAACATTAACTTACAAAGTAAAACTAAGTCTGTTATATACACAACTCTCATTATACCACTGTTATATTAAAAAGGGCGTTATCTCGTATTCTTTATAAATCCAGGCCAAAAAAGTTTCATCTTTGATATTTTGAAGTAATCGATTGGATTCAATGAATACGTGATTTCTCCGCCAGAGGTCGCCAGCGGCGCGAGCCCGAGGTCCACTGTTAGACAGAACCTCTTTAATATTAATAACACGTCCTGCAAACATTTGATTTATTTATGAAGTAACATATGACAACTTCATTGGATCATTGACTATCTCTTGTATGTGCCGATTGGTTTGGACTAGATAATCTTTAATTCAAACACATAGTAAACATCACAGTAATTACAACAATAACATCCTTTCCAAACGCAAGTACAAAAGCATTTTGTTTTTCCTTTTACTCTCTTTGAGATAACAGGAACAATAATATGTTATGAACAGGAGTTTCGACAGTGAAAACTTGCCGCTATATTCACAAATACTCGTTTGTGAGAAAACAGTACCGTAATCAGTCGCTGCGCTCCGCAAATGTCAATAGTTACCTATTATATGTGCGGAGAACTACCAGCTCTACATACAAACTAATCTGTTACATACAGCAATAACAAGTTAAATAAACTAATGAAATTATCCAAACCAATTAATCTGTTAAAGTAGTTAAAGTAAAAAACAAGGTAACGAGTTGATAAACAAATGAAAGTACAACCTTCAAATGTTGTGCTTTACATGCGGAGAACCAATAAAACTATTTTATTAACTATAATATTTAACTTGTATTTTTATGTGTTGAAAGTAACACAAATTATGCTGCAATAAAATGCATAATTTTGTTAAAACATTTTATGTTTTTAATTTGTAAGAGCATCTCTTTGTCGCTCTGCGGCGATGCTGCGGTGAGGCTACAGCGAGACTGCGGCGAGACAGCGGGGAGAATGCGGCGAGACTGCGGCAAGACTGCGGCGAGACTGCGGCGAGACTGCGGCGAGGCTGCGGCGCTCAATAATTCTTGACATCGAAGCGATGAAACGAAAACAATTCAAACCTACACTGAATTATGTTCTCTGACGACATCATTACAAATATCTTACACGTAACAAGTAAGAGTCAAATTTACATTAATCTTTTTTTTTTTAATAAACAAAAAAAAACCTCAATATTTTTATCTTAATGTACAGTAAGGAGAACATTAGAAATGATAACCATCACGCACACGCAGGATTAAGTAAAATGTAGATTAATAAAATAAATCGTCAATTAATTCCGTCAAAGTTCGCCCACACACGAAATCTAAGCACCTTCAATTACATTTTATTATTGACAATCGCAAGAAATATAAAATGTTCAGAAGTCAGGCGTTGTCTCGGGGGTCGTAAAAAATCATTATAATATCTTATTTACAATCTTTTGAGGTCCGGTCCTCGCCGCGGACCGACAGACAAATTCAATCTGAAAAATCGTGTTAGGAGCCTCGCGTACAATTTGATACAATACTTAAAAACTACATTCGTCTATTATTATAGAGTACATATAAGTCTGTTAGTCGTTCAGTGTGTTCGTTTCGTAATTTCTTATGAAAATCCATCTTTCAAAGAATCTTCAGCACAGTCTTTTTGCAAGTTGAGCAACTTGAACAATTTGCTTTTATTCATAAGATTGGTCATAATCATAATAAAATTACACATCGAAGCAATAACGAATTTCCACGCACCATAATAATGTGTTAGAGGAGTATAAAGGCGAAATAAACATTATGTATGTTAGATAAATAGCTGCCCTTGTGTGCCTCCAAGCAGTTCTAATTACAGTTATGTTCAAGTTGTAGTGATATAGTGAGCTAACACTGTATCGATCGCTCTCACCGTGGGCTTACACTGCGCTTTATCCGTACAAAGACTGCTCTAGGCCCTCTCTATTATCTTCTGTTATGAACTGAAATTTCTCAGTTGCAGTAACAACAGGAACACCGAGAAAAGTCTTCTTGTTATCACTACTGTCTAGAAAAATCATATAAAATGTAGATATGACGTTCTTTTAAAACTTTAAATTTGTTGCCAAAATTTGCGTGAATATTTTGTGCATTGTAATGTTATTTGCCCCCTTCCTCGCCCTCCCTGGACAGCGGGGGCAGATTCTTAAGGTGTTGTGATGAAAAAAGTTTTCTTAACAAAATTACTTCGCCTCGGGCCGCAGATTCAATTAATTTACGACAATAATTGTATAACGAGAACAAAAATGCAAAACAATCATTTTGTATAACAAATACTTATGTTTGCTCAAATAAATGCCTGTGCCTGAGGCACGTAGAGTTATTTTTTGCAAGTCCTTGAATCTAGAAATTATTTTATAAAAAAGTAAGATGTGTGCTGGAGATTACACTTGTCTTACTCTAACACTGATCAAATAATCACTTAGGGTAGGATTTATTTCAATTATTAACTTATATCAGACTTTTTTCTAACAAAAACATTTTTTACTTAGATTTTTTATATGATCCAGTTTTATGTAAGAACACATGTGTACATGTAAGTATAAAACTTTTACGATGTTAACGGCACCTCGCTACGCAGAATTTTCGTTTATTAGTGATTTCCCCGCGGACAGAGGAAGGTGAGTCGCGCCAGATAAATTCTCCCGCGCCTACACCCGCTGTACACATTTCTGGCACATTCTAACAATGACTGCGAACTGCGAGCTGCGAGCTGGGAGCCACTAAAGAATTCCCATATTTATTTGTTAATATTTTATTTGCAAAGATATTATTACATTTCTTCTGAATTCTTAAATCTAGTTATGTTGTAACTTTGGAGAGTAAAAGAGAATTATTTAGTCTCTTAAAACTGATAAGTGTAAGCAACGGACCGGGTTTTGAAAAATTAAGTTAATTAAGTTAAAATACTTACAGTAAAGAAAAGGAACAAATTGCTGGTATCGGGGTTTCGACTCAAACGACTTGGCGATCTTCAAAGGTGAAGCCAATAGACGACTACTGGAAGTATTACTTTTATAGGCCCTAAGATGCATGTCGATGGGGGCCCCTGCATCGACTCCTCTGCTAACAATGTTAAACTCCGCTAAATAATCCAACCACCACATTCTCATACTTTACTTAATGTTGATTTAGATATAATTATTTTTCAATTGTATCCTAACTTTTGAATTAAATTTCATTGTAAATTCAATTTAAATCCACGGCATCTATCGGTACATCTTGGAAACAACCATTTTTCATCTTTTCACTCAAGTTACCAAAAGTTTAAAATTGTCGCTAGATGGCTCGTTTTTAAGTTAAAAAACCAGACATTTTAGACTGTTTAAAAAATTAAATCACATGAAATCTGTTTACGTATTTCAGTATAGTTCTGTGATTTTTTACTTTGTTGGATAAACATTAAACCAGAATGTAAAATGAACGTTAACTATAGCAATTAACTTCAAAACGTGATCATTTTATCTCCACATCTAAAACATCCACAAACTTAGTAAAACTTAACGTTCATTTAATTACTGATCTGGTACATTTCGTATTTATCGTGCAAACCGAATTAGCGTTTCAATGTTTATTTATTTTTTCATATAAAATGGTTTCCTCGTACTTAATAATAATCTGTATTTGGCTTATTTGGGTACTGTATAAGAGATGGAAATTGAGACGAATCCTAAATTTATCGAAGAAAATCGGCAGCAGATATCCCGCGCTGCCGCTCATTGGCCACGGGTACATGTTCGCAGGGGACGGGGAAGGTAAAGTGCAATATAATATTGTATTGTATAATTCATTTGTACCGTCTTGTCAGTCAATATCGACCGCTAGATGGCGCTAATAAAAAAGGCGCAGCATTAGTAAAATAATTTTATTATTTATAACATAAAAGGATAATTTAAAATATGATATAATTTATAAGAATTCTTTTTGTATCTCTGGTAATTATTTGAGTTACAATTTTGCTGTAAGAACTAACCATCGACCATTTACCAAATTAAAAACATAATAAAAAACCAAAGAGAGATTTAGGCGCGAAACGCAAATTGTATTATAAAATGACTAAAATCTTATACGAAAGAAAAAAACATTATAAAGTGATTTGTATGTATCTGAATAAATAACGAAGATATAAAACAATATGGTAGAAGTTAACCAATTAATGCACCGTTTTATCGTTTTATTTTCGATTTAATTTACTCGCATTTTTGCAAGCGTCATTTATCGATTGTTCGTAAAAATGTGTTTAAAAGAATCTATATTTACAGGTCGAATGACTGCATTCAAAAAATTCGGTCTCGAGGCTACTAAACAAAATGGAATGTCAAGTTTATGGTTAGGTTATGATTACTACACAGGTACTATTCTTATCATACTTTGATTTCTTTCCTGTAATGTTCTTGCTGTTACTTGTGATGTTTGTAGTTATTTCGGATCCTATGATAGCGGAGACTGTTTTGAAAACCTGTCTAGAGAAGGGCTACCTCATGGAAGTGTTCAATCATCTAGTAGGCAATGGCAGCGTCATTGCCCCAGGTAATGACAGTCATACTTTCGTATAAGTTAAACTAACGTATTGCCTAATTATTTTTATTTCTCGTAGTTAATATCTGGCGTCCACGTCGCAAATTGTTAACTCCCAACTTTTCGTCGAAAAATCTGCAGGCTTTTGTAAAGGTATTTTCGAAGCAGAGCGAGATATTGGCGGAGCGTTTGGCCTCGGTAGCTGATAAGAGAACATTTTCCATATGGAAATACTTAACAGCTTACAGTATGGATTCTGTCTGCGGTAAGTGTACCACCATTAGTGGAAAGTGCACGCAAAAATGTAAACTAAGAACTGGTTTATATGTTTTTAGAAACTACTCTAGGCGTGCAAGTGAATGCGCAAGGGCTGGCACATTGCGAATTCCTGTGCGCGTTCGAGCAGTACTGCGCGCTGGCGGCGGCGCGCATGTGCCGGCCCTGGCCGAGCGCACCGGTGCGCCCGCACGCCGCCCGCTGCGCCTACAGCGCCTACAGCGCCTACAGCGCCTACAGCGCCTGCAGCGCCTACACCGCACACAGAGACTACATATGGAATTATATTGATAATGTACAAACTGACATTTAATACTTCCATCAAACAAAATTACAGTAAAGTTAAAAAATCGTATTGTTGCAGATTATCAAAATCAAAAAAGAAAAACTGAAATTTGAGCAATTATCTAATGGAAGTTAGTAATTTTTTTATAACATTGAGTAACATTGAGTAACATTGAGTAACTATCCTATGTGTTAATTTTAAGTTATTGAACTTACAAGCGTACGAGTAGATCCCGAACGACTACGAATACACTTTCGTGCAAACGATCATAGAATTAATTCATGTTCATGACTTCAGTTTCTTTTGTGTAAACAATGCAACTTAAATTGTTAAGTTAAAATACATTAACTAACTCAAAGTACACGATTTAAATACATTGTCGTCACGAAGTCAGATACTATTAATTATTTATGTTTTATGCTTTACATCGTTACACTAATTTAAGTAAAACGAATTAAAAAGCACGACGAACTGGCATTTTTCTAACAATAACAGAGGGAATAAACTTGAGTTCTTTTTGACAACATTACTCCGTTAAGGCGATTTAATGTTGTTACTAGGACGTTACAATTTTTACGTGTTTTTCGCTCATTGATGACCTAGATGAGAGAGACAAGTGTCTGCTGGACATATTGCTGAGGACACGTCTGTCCGCGCGGGCGCTGCGCGAGGAGTGCCTGGTGCTGGCGCTGGCGGGCTCGGACACCTCCGCCGTCAGTGCCGCCTTCGCCGCCTGCCTGCTCGCTCACCATCCGCAACACCAAGATAGAGTATACGACGAGTACGGTCTTTATACTGACAACCATCAACATCATCATCAACTTGCCCTTGCCCCTACGGAGGGTCGGCACAGTATGTGCTGCTCTTCCATACATTTTTATCAGTCGTCATATCTGAATCCACTCCCTTCTTAAGCATATCCTCTTTCACACATTCCATATACATACTTTCTTCGGCCTTCCTCTACCTTTGTGGCCATCCACATTCAATCTTAAAAGTTTTCGGTTTTCGTCCCCATTGTCTCATAACATGTCTATACCACGCTAACCTTTTGCTTCTCAATTTCTCCACCACTGACGCTACTTTCAAACTTATGCTGACGAGCGTCATTGTTTTGAAAGTCAATACGTTTTTAATTACATTTATTAGTTCACCCATTTTACTGGTTTCTTGTTGGTACAGATTGTATGCGGTGTTCGGAAAGTCGCAGCGGCCTGTGGATGCTGAAGACCTGCCGAAGCTGAAGTACCTGGAGGCCGTCATCAAGGAGGCCATGCGGCTGTACCCGGCCGTCGCTGTCATTGCCAGGAAATTGGACAGAGATATTGTTTTGCGTAAGTATCGCAAATTCACCAAGATTTTTACCAATAAGAAATCAATAAACTGTCTTTCTTGGATACATAACCATTATTTCTTGTATACAGCTTCAGGTGTGACGCTGGTGGCGGGCTCCGGCGCGCTCGTCAACATATGGGCGATGCACCGCCACCCGCGCTACTGGGGACACGATGCCGACCTGTTCCGCCCCGAACGCTTCCTGCCCGCCTCCCACACCTCCACCTCCACCTCCCCCTCCACCTCCACCTCCACCTCCACCTCCACCTCGCCACAGCGACACGCCGCCTACATGCCCTTCAGTTTTGGACCGAGGAATTGCATAGGTATTATATAACACACCAGCTCACTATATGTCTCCACTGAGAGGCTCGAACCCTATTCAAGTTAATGACTTAGGCCATAGTAAACCACGCTGCACTGCGAGTTGACCTCACACATTTCTTTGAATTTCTTCTATGATATGTGCAGACATCAAGATGTTTTCCTTCACCATAACAAGGTTTTTACTGTTAAAATACAGCTGTTTTTGTGTTGCTGAAACAACTAAAGACTGAGAGTGTTTTTGTTTGTAGGATATCAGTACGGCATGATGTCAGTGAAGACAGTGCTGACGACTGTGGTGCGGCGCTACCGGCTGCTGCCCACCCCCCCACACTCGTACCCTCTGCGCGTCAAGTACGACATCATGATGCGCGATGTAGACAACTACACGCTCCGCCTGGAGCCCAGGACGAGCGCTGGCGGACAGTGAACAAAGTTGGATGCGTTGGATTAGTATAATCGGCATAATAATCGTGCAAGTAAAATGATTCAATACAGTTGAATTAATTTATTTGATTCTTAATTTTTATCACCATACAATAATTTAATCACAATTTGTCAGTAGCTTAGGAACGAGGTCGATTATTATTTATACAGAAGTAGTTACATAGAAAACATCAAAAGTAATTCGTTAATCTCATACATTACTTACATTTCTAAAAACAGTTATAAAAGCGATTCCCATCACAATATCTACTTAATAAAACAAATAATTTTTCGTACACATTTAAATTCGTCTCGACTCTAATTGCAGTTTAAATCCTCCCAAGTCTCTTAAAATTATGTCAAACTTGAGAGAGAAAAGTCTGTTGGTTTCCCCGGACGAGGCCGGAGGAAGGAACTTGTAGTTTTTCAGCAGCGTCGCGACAACTATCTTTATGGACATAATGGCGTATCTGTAGCCTGTGGAAATTAAATAGTAAACCAGTGTATCTACAACTTCTAATCATTAAGGTTGTAAAAGCGTACAGTAGTCAATACTAACCGACACAATTTCTCGGTCCCAAACCAAATGGAATGAACGCGTGCGGGTGATGTTTATTGTTGACCAGGAATCGGTCCGGGTTGAAGACGTCGGCGTCGCGCCCCCAGTAGGCCGGGTTGCGCTGCAGACACCACACGTTCACAAACACTCCGGTGCCTTCCAACAATTTGGCGCCTGATGCTAAACAACAAACATTTAAGCGAAGGTAAAATCGAGGATTTCCAAATGAAAACAAAAACAAAACACTGTGCCAGTAACCTGTACTTACGTAGTGGTATATCTTTCGGTACTTTTCTTAGTATATTTGGAACCGGTGGGTACAGCCTCAAAGATTCATTGATAACAGCCTCCATATACTTTAACTTTGGCAGATCTTCTAACTCAAGAGATGTCCTCTCCCCCAGCACTTCTAGCAATCTGTTTACAATCGAATCTTTAAAAAGATTAACCAAGAATTATATCTGTTGAATTCTTAATGAAGTTATCAGCACTCACTCGCTGTAGAGTCGGTTCTGCACGTGTGGATGCTGCGCCAGCAGGCAGCAGACGAAGGAGGCGGCCACCGCGCTGGTGTCGCCGCCCGCCAGCGCCAGCACCAGCATCTCCTCGCGCAGCTCCACGGCCCAGGAGGTGCTCATCGCACCCCCGGCACCAGGAGCACACATCAGCAACTCCATAAATGACCTCGGATGCTTTATATCTAAAAAAGTTTTGTTACCTGATACATACCATAACTAAGGGTATGCAAAGCTCCGCTGTCGATATGTGATTTGTAAGTGATGTTACTTCGTAGCTCACCCTCATTAGTATTCTTATTTTTTCCGAGTGCTTTCTTGGAATTGATTATCTGAAACAAAACGCGTATAAAAATAATGCAATAAATTATATTTTTGTTAAAAGAGCAAGAGTCGAAAGAAAATTGTCTTTCAATCGTCGCATTAAATTATTACCTCGTCAATAAAATCCCACATGACTTTAATACTCCTGTAATAGGATGTATAGGTCGGATTCAGCTTGAAGACCGCCTCGACTGCCAGCAGCGGATTGCTCATGCGCAGGAGGGCGATGCGGCAGAACTCCTCGAACGCGCACAGGAACTCACTGCGGTCCTTCTCATTGCTCTCACCCAAAATCGACTCTACGTCGAGAAACAGTGATTTATATGCACCACTGATTTATTGAAAGGAATGACAATAGATTACTAAATAAAGAATCAAACCACAGACAGACTCCAAAGTGTAAGTGGAGAGATGCTTGGCAACGGAGAGAGGGCCGCGGCCCGCCGCCGGCCGCAGCCGCTCCGACAACTCCGCGCTCTTCCTGCTGAATGTGGCAAATGACTCGCGAAGATTTTTCGTTGAGAAAATCGGGGTTATCAACTTGCGCCGCGACCGCCAAATGTCAACTGAATTAAAAAGTAACAATCAATAAGAGAGGATGGAGGTTTGAAAACAGAGAAAAATACAAAACGACATCCTTCGATCGACGTTTCGAAAATATATTTATTATTAAGCTTGCAGACGGAAGAGACTCAGAACTTCATTAAGAGTTTTTCAAGCTCTTATAACATACGTTGCGACAGAAAGTGTGACACTAAGAGCACGTACTGGGCGCGACGACGGAGCCGTTCCCGCAGAGGTGGCGCAGGATGTCCGACATCGCCGTCTTGGCCAAGCACTGCCGCAGCGCCAGCTCAGCCACCGAGGGATCCGATGTCACTACACAACACATGCACCTTAGGTGAATCTTTTATCTAGGACAATTTGTTATTTCTTTGTTAAACTTACTTGTGTATAACGAACGGCCGATCCACGTGGCGACGACACCTCCCTTCTCGATCGATTCTCTACCCATTGCGTCTAGTCTTCTCATGCGGTCTAAAACGTATTTATGTACATTTATTTACATAAAATCGTTTGCATTGAATAGAGAAGTGCATAACTAATAAAAAGCAGTAGTACACCCTCACCAGCGTCGGTGCCGAGCAGCAGGTAGGCATGACCCAGGAATGGCAGCGCGCGCCGCCGGCTGGCCGGCTGCGAGCTGCGTCGCAACGCGCGCCACATCCTGCACTGCTCCCACACTGTCCATAATATAACAGATATCAACACCAATGCAATAAACATTGCGAGTCCTTGCAATTACAACTCCTGTTTACTGGTGAAGCCGTCAATATTCAAACAACTTTTAACAATTACTTATATTCACTAGGTTCCAATAACTATTGTAGAATAAGATCTATCCGTACGTTTACTACTTATATAGCACAATTACTTAATTACGTCAGTACTAGAATAATTCTAACTTTTATTGCCATAATAAAAAATAGATGGCTTGTATTAGTTTCGATTTGTAAAAGACCATAGATTTTTATCAAAAAAAAAAATTTTTGCAAAAGCCGTCAAGGAATTTACTCTTAGGCAAGCCATCAATTTTGCAGCAATACTTATGTCAATAAACGCAAGAATTATTCTAGTACATAAGTTACTGTTCCTCAATACTGGTGCAAAAATAGCACTGCGTTTGCGTTTGAAGCTGTAGGGGAACATAACGGTAGCTTCGATTGTACATTTCCACTGGCCACTAACAATGCCAGCTACTTGAAACTACACCGGCATAGTAAATGCGTAGATGTAAAATTGCTACTCTTTAATTACAGGTCCTAGTCGAATATAAATATTTTTAAACGAATTATCTGATTGTGAAAAAAATATATGTAAAGTGCTTTATTGTATCTATGAAAACGTACTTTTTTATTAATTTTAATAATAATAATGGTTGCTCTGTCCATCCTTGTATAATTAAAGCAAGAATTTAATATCTTCAGATTAATTATTAGCTTAATTAAGATATTTCAATTAGTTACAATGTCTCATAAATGCTTTATAAGTGAAGTGCGCGTAGTCATTACATGCCAGGGAAGGCCAGCTCTTTACAATGGCTCATTTTCCAACTATAAAGGGATTTTTTTTATAAATATGACAACTTGTTTTTATATCAAACAATAACACTTCTAAAACACGTAAGGGATGAAAATATGCGTAACACAAATAAAAATGTTAGTGTGGCATAGTGCTGGTTATATCATTAAATGTAATAATTATTGACCAGTAAGCAAAGGCTAAATATGCTTGCAATATGTTGTACACCAATTGGTACTACTTTTAAAGCTTAAAGCAACTTACTGTTTATCTTTTAATAGGGATGTGCTTCAAGGGAATATAAATCAATATCCTGTACAGCACCAGCAGTTATTTTATAAAATGTTGCCTCTCAAACATTCCAATAGAAGCAAAATATTGGCATTTCCACTTTATTCTTTCCTTCGCAAACTTCTTACAATTACAAATCTCATCCTCCAAGAAGGATCGTCAATCTGTCCTTGGCCGCTTTCATCCAGTGTTCTATCGAAATTTGTTGAAATAAAAAAAAGCGATTGTACAATTTTGCTCGTAGATTTGTAACAATTTAGTTTATAATTCACGTATATAGTTTGCTCAGCCCTGAACGTGTTTATGTCAGTTCAGTCAACCCTCAGCCACTTCCTGATCCCCGTGTAGTTCCCAGCTCGCTCCCGCCGCACTCGCCTCTCGCCACGGAATCAAACCACTCGTCAATCATACAAATAATGTAAGTTTTTTCGCAATCAATAAATGTTTAGTCCTTTTCTACGTTTCAATCAAAATAATTCTAGTACGAGCAAATAAATTAGATTTTACACTTTTAAATCTTAAAACCGTACTTATTTCTTATTTTGCTTCTCAACGCTATGTAAAGCTTCATAATTTGATATCTCCTATTCTAAAGTACATCCAATAGACAGTTCGTCCTATTTCGCTAAATCTTCTTATTATAAATCTACTTACTTAATTTTTTAAACTTTGCAGATGCAGTGTTTCATCTGCGTTATATATTTGGTAATATCCTGCAAGGGTCTGCCTCACCAAGACCGTGAAATATTATCAAGTGGAAATAATGTAACAATGTCAACTAATAACAACGATATAGATGCGATACCGCAATCAAATGACAATGTCGAAATATCAGAACTTGTAGATCCGCATCCGAACCGCACACAAATAAAAGAAAGTGAAAATAAATTAGAGAATGGCGACAAAATAAAGCCACAAGAGGAATCTAATTCAACAACAATCAAGCCTATCAGTGCATCAACAGAAGGATCAATTTTCTCCGGAATAAACAAGGAATATATCAAATACATGATAACCGGAGCAAAAGGAACTGATCAGCTTTTTAGACCGATTCTAAATGAAATGGAGGACATGAGTCAAATCGGAGACACCGACCGTCTAACGATCATCAACCCAACAGTCATCGTCAACTTCCGCGGTACTATATGGAATAAAGATAGTGATATAAAATTAGGTCAAAAAAAGAAGGACAAAAGGAAACCTGAAAACATATTTGACTAATATTTCGACGTAATCTAAAAAAACGAAAGTATGAAACAAACAGGCAAGGTAGCACAATGACATGCTCCTTGCGAATGTAATTTTAAAGTTCATTTTAATTGTGTTAATAAAATGACACAACTACTGTGTATTTCATCAAATAACAATGTCATGGTATAACATTTTTTAACTTTGTTTACAATATCTTATAGTTAATGTGTACAATTACTTTAATAGCACTATATTAAATTGAAATAAAGTTTTTAAAGAGTTGTTCTTTACATTTATTCCGCTTAGCGGAGTAAAGAGAGTCCTTTCAACAAACATATTAATTTAGCTTAGATTTTGCATGGTAAAGAGTTAACCCTCGAAATATGTAATACTGAAACGTTTTGGCGCATCTCGCACTTTGTAGTTCGGGAGAATACTATGACAACAAGAAATCCATAACCAAGCTCAGTGTCACTTACCTTCTTACATTTTCTAATTATCATTATGATAAACAAAAGCAATAAATTTCATTCAGTTGCCGCAGTGCCTTATACAAACGCATTTCATAAGAAAAATGAAATACTGACACTAGTACTTTATTATCCGGTAGCAGAAGATTCATAATTGCGTATCAAGTTGCCATTAAATGTGCAAATCACAATGAGTTCCGGATACTGGTAGTTCCCGTATTAGAAGACAGGTTACTATTTCAACCAGAACAAGGGTTGTCAACGACTATGAGAACAGAAACCACATCCGAACAAAATTTACTTTTGTCGTCTGTAGAATTGAAAAACCGAAATAGCTATGCAAAGATTTTTTAATGTGCAGTTTTATTTCCACATTTTCGACAAAAAATTGACGAAATATGATTAAATGTATGGTCTCCAGTAAACACCTTAATCCTACAATTTACCAAAAACATCCTACGAATAGTAGAGTACCAGTAAGATACGTAAATATAAATGATCTTATTCCTTGGGCACCCCTGGAGCAGTTCAGGCGGGTTCAGTCAACCCTCTTGTGGCCGGAGCTGGCCGCGCGGTGCAGTCGCCAGCCGTCACGGGGCCCGGCCACTCGCGCACTCACGCTACACTACAAGGTAAGATATACATCATGTTCCCTATTCTTTTATAATTCATTTGATTAAACTCAACAATACTAGAAATCCCTCTTTTTATTTACTAGTACCTCAAAGTCCCCAAATGTACCTAACTTTAGACAGTGTGTTGATTACATAGACAATAATCGCTATTTTAGTCCATATGTGTAGTGCTAGTTTAAAATTATAATGTTTTATTTTCAGATGCAGTGCTTCATTTGCGTCACCTATATGATAATTCTGTGCACTGCACAGCCGACCAGAGACCGGGCAGTAACACACGAGAAGCGATCTCTTTTCAGAGACGTCATCGAGTCCCTGCGGATACGATCTCAGCTGCCCGAAGAAATCAATCATAACGATGACAACAACTTGTCTCAAAATTACAACGAATATGGCTTCGACAACGAACCACCCGAACTTCCGAGCGACGCAGATTTTATACCGCGACGTAATGATCGTATAGAAATGCCTACATTGAAATACAGATTTCCTAAAAGTATACAGACGAATGGAAGTGATATTAAAGTAGAAAACAAAAAAGAAGATATAGTTGTCTACGTGAATACGCCGTCAGATATCCCGGAACCTAGACCCACGACTCACAAACCAAAAAAAGAACCAAAACCAAATAGAAAAGTGAACTTTGTGAAACAAAATGAAAATGACGAAGATGTTACAGACGTAACAAGTGACTTGATAGACGATAGTTATAGACCTGTAATTAATAAAATGGCAGATTCCAGTCAAATCGGAAACCGAGAATATCAAACAGTAATCAAGCCGACCGTAATAGTGAATTTCCGCGGCTCGGTTAGCCACAGAGACAGCGAGATCAGGTTAGAAAAGAGGAATAATCCTAAAAGAAAACAAGATCTGGATTCGGCGCGTAACATATTTAATATCAATCAAGAGATAAAATTGGAACGTCCCAATGGTACCATAGATGTGGAAGGATTGAGACACTTGAGCAGCGCAGTGAAGCAAGGCGTCAACGTACTCTCAGCTAAAGTGAAGGAGAAAGTGGACGATGACATGACGGCGTGTGAGACGCCGGCCGCGCACGCACCGCCTGCGCCGGAGGGCGCCCGCAGCGCGCGGGACGATATCGACGACAATATCCTACAGATCATAGTTACACTTTAATTTAACACAGTTTAGTAATAAGACAAATAATTTTAATAGTATAAAAGCCTTGATTCTTGAATACAATTAAATGTTTAATAAGTATATTAGTATAAGAATGAGGTGAAAGACTGAATTTAAATGAAATGGTATGCTGGTCTCTGGTATATGGTCAACTGGTCCCAGCGATATTTTTAATTAACAAATACATTTTAAAGCGAGGGATTGTTTAGCATTAGCATAACATCTAAATGTATGCGCACTTTATTGGACTTTATAAAGTACACTTTTATAAGTAACCGTATTTTTATTGACAACTTCAAGCTTGCATTTAAAAGTTAATTTATGTGTTTAATTGACTCAACAAAATGTCAACGGAAAAACTTAATAGGCGTAATGATTTATCAAACCAGTTTTTATTTATTAGACCATCATCGGTTGTTTGCTGCGGTTTATTGAAAATGCTGATGAGATTTAGTAGAGGCGAGCACGTAGTTATTAATAATTAACAATTAAGACGTGCAATGTTCTTTTTTCCTTTTATAGTATAGATTAAATAATAACGTGAATTATCAACATCTTAGTTAATGTCACACTTATAAATAAATATTATATGTGAAAGTACAAACAATCTTTGATCGATGCAGAAAAAGGTCAAGATACACAAATTACGTATTTACATCTAACAAATTAATTCTCAAGCAAGATATATCGTGGGCGGACCTAAAAGACAATAGGCAACACCAGTTTTGTTTGTTTAGGAATGTGGATTTTTGCTAGGTTTTGTATTATAAAAAATAGAGTACATTAGCTATATGCTTTCATTCTTTAGATCCTAAATTCCTTTTAATTATTTTTACCACTTTGGTATCACTAAAATTACCTTTCTAAAAATATCAAGGATTGGATATATCAAGTTCTATTGCTCTACAAATGTCAAGGTAGGCTTAACATTTTCGTCAATGGGTGGACCTTTTAGATCATTACTTTAATGAATTCTTGTTCTTGTTTGAGTACGAGTGATATCATTTTTAAACTTAAGTATAATTAAGAATAAAATTATAGACCTAAAATTTAGCTGCCCGTATCTAAGTGGTGGTCAAAATGCAGGAAAACGGGGACAGTTGTGCAACCGCTGTTCCTACAGGCTCTATCACTGCTCTGTACATCTTCACAAACTGACAATCTTAATCTTTGTTATGTCCCTCGTTTATAAAAGAAACAAATTAAAAATCGATGTTTGCTTTATCTCGCTCATCTTGAAATTATCAAAACTCTTCATAATTGATTGCGCATATGTTATTTACGTATTACAAGTACGTTGTAAAAGCTTAAACTGTTTTTTGTGCTTTGGATTCAAGGCAACATATTAATTAGCACTTAACATTTAATTGGTAAGTTATCCTCCATGTGTCAGAATAGTATGCTCATCGTATGTTCGTTGACCTCATCAACTTTTGAGTTGCGATTATAATTTAATATTTCAACTAATTCCAAATTAGATGTTGCTTCGACACGCATATTAGCAGTAAATGAATAGGTAATAGGCGTCTCTGAGAGTATTTATCCTTAAAAGTATTGTCGTTGTTGAGATACCGTTATAATCTCTATATTCGCAGCCCACGTTTTTCGTTTTTTGAAACATGTATTTTTTAGTAACGCCTTAAATGATTTTTGTTTAGAGTGTAACTGTAATCCACCTTTTGGATAAAGATTGGTAACGACTAGACATGGAGCAAGTAATTCGAATAATAATAAAACCTATTATAATTTCAAGCATATTAATGTAGGTAACATTGCGCACCAAGAGTTCTCCGGTGCAATAACACACTACTCGTATGAGTAGTAAGTTTATTACGGTAAAGACCATTTAATATGAGTTCAGAAAAAACTAAGGTTACCTAAATGTTTAATAAAAAAATAATGTTTAATAACTCATTATACATCATTTAATTTATACTTTATCTACGACTAATTATATTCGGCTATAACAAATTTATGGCCTTAATAAACCGGAATTGACAAGTCAGGGATCAACGCTCTGTCAATGTTACCATGACCACATGACCAATGACGCATCTGTGCAGAAACATATTTTCGTCTCTGTTTTTTAATAAGAGATTAAGAAGGATAGCATGATTATGTGCGGGTGTTCTGACAGTGGACACGCAATCCGGTGCACAGGTCGACGGATCTATAGATTGATAGCCATCATTGCCATTTCATTTTAAAGGAATAATAATTCTTTCACATAACGTAGTACACGTTATTACGCGATTAATTTATTACTATTACAATCAGAACAGAAAATAAATCTATAAAGAAGTAAAAAAAAATTTTTTTTAACACTTATAAAAAAATTCGAACAGTCATAAGAGATGTTTACAATATAGCTAATCGAAGAAAAAAACTATTATAAAGACAATTGTTAAAATTTCTAAGTTCTTTAAATAAAATGTATAATAGATTATACTAGTTGTTGACGTGTACTTATTAAAAATATTGAATTAAAAAAGGAAGCTTACAAAAACTTGGTCAGATATCAAAACTTGTCGTAATTTTTCAAAAAGTCAGCGGTCAAGTTCAAGATCGTCTCAACTAGTGCAGGGAAGAATTGTTGTCGAGTTTTGTCGATGAAATACAACAATTATTTTGGTACTCCTTTTTCCACTAAAGTCAATTTAATTTTCATCGTAGTTAAGACAGGATTGTCACTAAAAAAAAGAATTATTACATTACGTGAACAGAAGATAATTTGACACATAAAATATTACTCACATTTTACTTTCAAATGTTATGTGATTTATTTTCTCTATTTACAAAAACAATAAAAGTAACGGTATTTTTCGAAAAAGAAAAATTAAAAAGTCACTTAGACTTTCACATTTCCCATCCTTAGTTCCTTACCACGCGAACTCGATTCAAAATCACTATCGAGAAAAAATATTTACAAAGCGTATCAAATGTCGATATTTTTAAAGTTTGTCCATGAAACACTAGGCATAACAAAAGTCCCGTTCTAAAAATAAAATAATATTGTGAGATATCGAAACGAAACAAATTGCTAGACTCGTTGCAAAAAAATAAACGGACCTTAAATCTCGATTCTGAGCTAAAGGTTACTGGAATAGGTGATTGTAACCGATTATTATAATACATTCGCCTTCTCAGAGTTGTACGGACGATTACAATAATGAAGTGGCACAAAAACTTGCTAAGTAATTATTAAGATATTTGCCTTATAATTATTCTTAAAACATTATGATTAACTCATAGAAAATAGTTTTTTTTTATTTAGTCAAAGTTTATAAAATGCTGTAAATTATTTGAACACTACTTTTGTTTCAATAGTCAAATGTAACTCATATATCCCGTTATATTTGAATTTGGTGGTTATTTGTCGCTGGTCGGTCGGAAGCGCGAGGAGCTCGTAGTAGGTGCACGAAATAAGATTAAGCAAAAAGCTTGTGGGTCCGCAACGAGCGTCAAACACGCGACGACCACGGGCCGGTGCGCGCGTTCGCAGCACGATTGTTGTTATTGTTTTTTATATTAAATAAATCGAGGCAAAGGCGAGATGTCACAAAAACTGGTGATTACGGTGAGTGAGTCTTTATACCTCATGCACTAGGCGTAGCTCACAGGTATGCGGCGGGACCGGCTCAAGCTCTTTTCTTTTTATATTTATTTATTACAACCTTTTAACACTGCATACAATATTTTTGATTCTGTAAATTTTTATGTTGTTTTTATCCAACGTCGTTCGATCTATCCGAAACAATGGCGCAGCAAATGCGGCAGCTAATTTTTTCACCGGGTATTTAGATTCGATTCCAACCGATACATAAAACAACAAAAGCATAAAACGTTGTTAAGATATTTTTTATTTAGTTGATATTACTTAATGACATACGCGGAAGCGGATGATCTTTGCGAGTGATAAAAATGTGACTAAAACCACATCCCAGTGAATACAGAGTAAACAAAACCACATGCCGCAAGCGGCTTGTGACTTCAGTAAGCGGAGCTCGTTTAACTTCCTGTCACGTAGTCTGCGTTTTGCCAAAAAAAATCGATAAAATGCACCAGCATTAGCCAGTACAACCAAAATTCTGCATTGTATCATTTAGTTGTTTCTGTAGACGGATCAGTAACCGTCGATTAATTTTACTTGTCACATTTTATCTCTATATGATTTAATAGCTTTCGCCCGCGACTCCGTCCGCGTGGAATTTAAAAAAACAAAAGTGAGTAGCCTATGTGTTCTTCCAGACTAGCCTCTACATCTATACCAAATTTCATCGAGATCCGTTTAGCCGTTTAGGCTACAAACTCTAACAAACATCCATATATCTAAACTTTCGCATTTATATTATTTGTAAGAAGTATGATAGTACTAAATACTACATTTTGGAATGACTATGTTACTATTATAGTCAGTTTATTCTTTAACGAACTGTCTCATTTTGATTTGTCTTTGTGGGCCTAAATAATTATCAAAATAATCGTGCTTACGTATTATCAAAATAATTGTGAACCGATATGTTGAACTAATGAATGTATTCATTAGAACATCTTAATGTGAAGGGCATATGTAATTAGTATCTCTAGGATACTTTGTACATATCGGAATGTAACAGGATCTATTATATCATTAACTTGAAATAGATCTCAATTAATATCCAAACGTTCAAAATCAGTGTAACTAATAGAATTATATTAACTTAACATTAACATATTTAATTCCGTGATCCGCTGGAGCCGCTGGAGCCGCTCGAGCCGCTGGACATCCTCGCCCTCGCGGCCTTCGCGCAGCACGCGCGTTGATTTTTAATTATCCATTTATCACTTCATTAAAGTACTTTTTTATACTAGGTAACAACCTTCCCTGGTCTAAATTATCTACTTCTCTTAATAAAAACATGAGTACAAAATTACATTAATACACAATAATACAAATTTCCTTTTCTTTTTAAACAATAATTACAAAGAATGTTTTATTAGTCTCGGCACATACTGTAAAACATCAGTAATGCTATAAAAGTACTGAGAATAATGTGTCGTTATGATAAGCAAAGAGGCTCTTAATGTTGACTCTGAGTTGCACTCCGCCTCCCTCGTGCATCAAAATCACTATTTTGTTGAAAAACGTGTGATAAAATTAAAACATAACTAATGGCGACACGGACAAAGTCGCACGACACGACACCGACACCGACACAAAGCTAAGAAAGTCATTGTGATTACTCAGGTCATTGCTCCCGATCCTCCGCGAATTTCGTCAACACATGACTTTATATCGACATTTAGTCGCTCCATTTTGTTTTTCTAACAGATTTATCCTCATCAATGTAGGTATCCGGTGTCTTTTGAGATAATTAAGTATATTTGATATAAAAATATTCATTAGGTTTTATTATTTGCTTTAAATTGACGCGTCTAAATTACTCTTCGACTCGTTTTGATTTATGATTTTTTTTTATTACTCAGTTTTGTAGAAAGGATGTTGCTGTAATGCCTCACTCTGTCTCCAATTATCTCTCTGTAATTTCTAACATTACATATAATGTTAGACGACACATTTTTATTGCCATATTGAATTAATTTAATAGCATTTTACAGTTCACCAAAAATCATTAGCAGAAAAGTTTTGTGTTTCTCATATTATAAGTTCCATTAAAAATTCCCAGTGCGTTCAGTTAATTGAGTTTCGGTTAATTTAAGTTGGTAATTTAAAAAAAGGCATTAATTTTGTGATAACTTTGAATATTTTCACTTTTAATATAAACTGAGGCAATTCTTAAATCCCATTCATTGAGTTATCCAGTCCGTTTTAGCTCCCACGGTTTGTGAGGTTAGTTGTACTGCAAACTTTCCCACCGACAGACTTAATGCATCCTATATCTTCCTGCAAACGAGATCACGTCCGGTATCTTAAGGCGCACAATATTTACAGACCTTGTTGTACTGGGCTCATAATTTGTGTTGCCATAGTAGTTGTTTTGTTTTATTCATGGGAAGAAATAGATGCATACCTAAAGAGTACACTAAGGCTCATAATCCGTAGTACAATTTAGAACAACGTTTAGTGCCTTTTGTGTGTCTTTCTGCAGGTTCTTTAAATTGTATACCTAATTAAGTAAACATATGTAACGTACTCGTAATTCGAAATTACAGTTTCACCTTCACATTTAATTTACATAACAAATAATATAAAAACAACCAAATGAAACTTTCCCTTAAAGTAAACTTTCCGTTGGATATTATTATGTAGATCACCGATTTATTTAATGACATTGATAAAAACAAAGCGAGTGAAGGCCAGCTAACGTATTGCCTTTAGTCAGTAAATGTACAGCACTGCATAACACGGCACAATTAAGTTACATCTTTGAATTATAAATAAATTATATTTACTTAATTTTTATTCATAATTAAATGTGAAGGAAGGTTTTTAATTCTTCTGCATGTTTTTATATTTTTTAACTAAATAAGAGAAATTATAAAAATTAAGTATTTTCAGTACTTTAGATGGCACTTGGTTGCCTATTTAACATCGATATACTGCGGAAGGCACACAGCATCAATGAAAGCTAGTGGTTATCTGTAGCGGCGCCGCGGCCTCGTTGCTTTCACCAATTACTTCTTTGTCCGATAAAAAATAAACATATTTCTTATCTGCACTTCATGACAAACTTTCTAATTCAATAAAAATTTAACGTTGAAACAAAATCATTGCCTGATACTTTTGTGATAAACAAAAAACAACTGAGCTAATCTTCACTTAAATATATTCTTTGCTCATTACAGCGACATCCGTTCCCATTACCAACTTAATACTCATTGCACCAGCTAGAGTTCAACTCAAAAATATCATTAGGTTCATCATAGAAAGTGGGTTGTTATTAGAAAATCGCCTCGCGACCTCACGCTTGGCTATTTATTGAATATCTCGAGCAAGTAAAAGCCACAGACTCTACAAGAAACTTTACAGTACTGTATACTTAGCATGTTGTCTGTGTTAACACCACACATCTGTATGTAAAACTATTTGCATTTTTTAATTAAAAAGAAAAGTTAAATATAATATTTGCTATTTCACAACGCAAATATACTATATAAAACACGTACAATAACAAAATAAGTCCAAGATTAGATAGACTTTGAATAGCTTTGTTAGACTTATCAGATGAACATCTAAACGCATTGAAACATAACAAGTGTCTCATCTAGCCGACAAGCATCATATATACGCTCAAACACGCACTATTTGGGCCATCGAAAGCCAAGTTGTCTGACACGGTCATACAGCTCGCACTTGTTTCATTAACAAATATTTATCTAACATACAATCACATACATTTATACTTTAAAAAGTTGATATTTGTTTGTTGTAGTTTCAGTTGGTGCTGGCGTGCGCGGCGCTGCAGGTCGCCTCGCTGCCGGCCAGCGTGTGAGTTGCTTTTCTTTTTGATCCTCTCACCAACTGATATGAATGCCGTTACTACAACAATTATGAATATTTAAATTTATGGATTTTGTAGATAAAGCATCACATTTATTATTGTAGATTGCATTTAATGTGTTGTGTAGTAGTTATTGGATTAATCTTAATAGACTATGTAGAAATCAATGGCACTAAAATGACTCCACTTTTATCTGTTACTTACCACTCACCACCGCCTCATTAGCACCCCCGCCCCCGCCCCCGCCCCCGCGCGACGCAACGCATTCGCACAAACTAACCTTGTAGTGTTAACGTCTACGGGACACGGGACTTCTACATTATAAAAGTACGCGCCTCGCTGGGTCAGGTATGCTCATTCATAATATTATGCAATAGCACCGCTACATTGTACATACAGTGCACGCAATATTAATCTGCTTGGGCTTGGTTATCGACTGCGACGAAGAATTGCAATAAAAATATACGTATGTATATTTCAGACCTTCGACGAAGAGAACAAAAGAAGAATCAACAAACAAATCTGAAGAAAGCTATGAGACGTACAACGAAAATACGACGAACTCCGAGACTGATAAAATTCTTGATCAAATCCAATCTATCAATCAAGGTTTGAGAGAACCTGATAAGCCAATTGTAGTCTCCAGCAGACGACCACAAACTGGAGCCGAATACGTCATTGATGAAGGCACATTTGATAAAATACAACAAATCGTGGCGTCCATCAAACCTCGCCCGTTCTCGCAACAACAGGCTGACAACTACGTAAAAAATGTTGACGATTTGAGCCAAAGCCTTGCGAGATCAAAAGCATTAAGATTTGATCCAAATTCGATCAGTAATGACATCTTACCCGCGGCGTCTTTGCCTTACATCACAACTATACCTGTTATTGTCATCCCCTCCAAGCCTGATTTATTTGATACAAAAACTGTAATGAACTCATTACGACAGACCAATTATCAAACAAGACAAGATTCGCCATCATTCCCATTTCAATTTCAATGGCCGCTTGCCTCTTTTTTTCCAATATTAGTTAAAGATCCTCTCCTCGGATTTTTGCACGGTGGGGGTTGGAACAATTTTTTTGAAATCGGTCAAAGCGCCGACGTCTGCAGTCGGCGACAGAAATCACATGATACAAGTAATATCGAAAGTGACATTGTCAGCGACGATATTGAAAACGGATCAAGTGATGATTCTCCACATGTAACAAACGTAAAACGTCATGCCAGGGTAACTCGTTCTCTTAAAAAAAGAAACATTCCCACACCGAGTCCCGTTCTAAATACAGACAACGGAAAAAAGTCGAAAAAAGTATCCTTAAAACCACTCTTAACACGAACCAAAACTAAGAAGCCACAAGTGGAACAAGAGAAAGAAATAATTGAAAACGGTGGAGACCTGCGTTTTCCTTTTAGCGATTTTACTTGGTTTGGTAACAAAAAACCCATAGCACCAAGTCCAGGTTTCTTTATAAACAAAATGAAGGTGAGAAGAGGCGGCGTGGCCATAGCCGGGCCGGGCGGCGTGGCGACAGCCGGACGAGGCGGCACCGCCATCGTGGGTCCGGGTGGGCTGGCCTACACGCAGCCCGGCGGCCTCGCCGTCGCGGGGCCCGCTGCACGTGTCATCGCTTTATCACCGTACACCGACCTAACATCACTCGTATCACGCCTTCATCAACAATCCCTCGATGGATCGATGCCGAGATCATTTAACCCATTGTCCGAAGGAACTCTCGTAGCTACCGGTCCTGTCATTTACTATCATCCGTATGAGCAGAGATGATTTTGGTCCATGTTATTTCATACTGTCCTAAATGAACTAACATTTATTTGTTTTACCCGCTCACTAGATACTACAACGTCCCACAAGAAAGTACAGAAATGACAAGAAGAAACTCAGGTACTCGAGCCGAGTATTACTACAACGGAATGAATTTTGAGGAAGGATATTCTGATAACTCTACGATTGTCATACATTTAAACCCCAGGGCACACGCCCAGACCGGACCGTATGGGGTTGCGGTTGCTAACCCGATATCGCAGGTGATAGTGGCGAGAAACAAACAGGCGGCAGTGGCGTACGACCCCGTGGCGACGGCGCTGGCCGGGCCGGGCGGCATCGCGCTCGCCCAGTCTGACCTCTACCTCTATGACTTTCAAACAGACTAGGAGAATGTGCTTATACTAATTATTTGAAGTATTCATTTCCCAAAATATCTTCGACCATGTTCTTGAAGATATTTTTCGAATTTTGTAAAACGAATTAACAACACTAAACATAAAAATATAAAACGAAGTGAAAGCATTTTTTTGTTTTATTTCTAATACCAAAAATTAATTTTGTTATTTTAGTGCTTTCTTGCTGTTTAGTTTTAAACATGAAATTTAGCTGCTATCTCTTTGACTTAATAACGAAGGAAGAAATGGAACAACACGTGTACAAATTAATTTCAATATCAGTTTTTTAAACAGAATTAATTGAAATATACATTTTCAACATATAAAGAGATCATTTTTAAACAATAGTATCGGAGTACATCTCACATTGACATTATTGATATGAAAGCGTGTAACAGAACTATGTCCAAGTGCGTGCCAAATTACAATTTAGTAAAAACGCAATAAGGTTTTAGTAAATAAATAAAGGTAATATTTTTAGGGCATCTACACAATATCTGCCGTTTTACGGAGGCGCCAAAGGACAATATTTAGAAGTACAGAAAGACACAAAAGGATTTGTTGTAAGCGAAAAGATAGTAGCGGAAGAGAGCATTAGCAGCGAGAACATAGTGAAGAACAACGACGACAGTCTGCTGTCGCGGGTGCTCGCGACCAACCTGCTCAGCCTGCGCACGCTGGCCGGCAGCGCGCTCAAGCTGCTCACGCTGGGCAGGAGGACCGGCGCGTTGAACAACAACAACAAGGCCCGGTTCAGGACGCAGCTCACCTCGCTCGGCGACACCGCTTCCAACACAGTCAAACTGATCGAAGAGATCGGTGAGAATATCGACGTACTTTTCAACGCCAATGTGACGCTGCTGCGCCGCTATGAGGATGATGACGATGACGATGATGTAAGTACATTCACTTGGATTAAAACACGTAGTTTAGTGAAAATATTCATCATAATATACTTAAATTCGTATAATAATAACGGGTTGGAAAATACTGTAAATTAAGTGTGTGTTGTTCGCAGGTGAGCGAGGAAGGCATCGGAGTGGACGCGCCTGAGGACGATGACGACGAGGACGCGGATACTGAGCTCGGCGACGCAAGAATCGCTGAGGCCAAGCCTGTCGGTAAGTACATACTCGTACACAGTGAACACATCGTGCATAAGTGCATTCTGAAACACAAAAGTTATTCCAAAGCAGCCCCAAATGTTTCCTTATATAAAAGTATTCCTTTCATAACACAACATAAATCAACTAAGTTTGTAATCAACATTGCAGGGTTAGCGGTAATCGGCGAGACAGGTCTGGCTGCGGCGCGGCCGGTGGGCACGGCTGTGGCGACTAGCGGCGTGGCGCTGGCGCGGCCGGTCGGCACGGCCATCGCAGGCATCAACCCCGCGCTGCTCGGCATCGACTTCCAGATAAACCAGCTGCGACGCAGCCTGCAGCCTCGCAACAAGAACCACTAACACTCTACCATCTCTAACAAATGTTAAATAATAGGTCTCGAGTAAATTGTAAATAACAATATTCTCTACATTCGAAGGCCTCGATATTAACTTCGGTTCATTTATAAATGTCCTGTATTAAGTTGTAAAAATTCAATAAGCGATCTATTCCTTCCTTTGGTTTTAAATAATTATCGATTATTATTTATTAAATAAATTAAGTAAATTATTTTATATCTTCAATAAGTGTTTTAATGAATTTAATTTTCCACAAAAAAGCGCACGGGATGCTAAGTGTTTCGCAGAAGATCAGCGTTCAACCAACACTGACGTAATAGTTAAGAAGTCATGTCAATATTAAAACGGAAGTTGACAGATTCTTTAGCTGAAGCTGTAACGACATAACCCATACCTGCAACCATATCAACACAATTAACTTTAAAGAAATCCAATGGGTATCAAAATAAACAACAACACTCGCAACGCGATAAAATTATAAGGCGCCTATATTTTTTTATTCAAGCGCCTGTATAAAATATACCTTCATTGTGTACGTATCAGGAAATTACACTTTATTATGTCTCTTATAGTCTAGCTGTTGTAGTTATCTGATGTATCCTTGAAGCAGTAAAGTGGATGAATCACATGAGAGATGTGTCCGCTGCAGGGAGTGCGGGTAGTTGGCACTTACTCCAGCCCTAACAGTACACCGCATCAATACATCACCTCACGTAGCTTGTCGCTTATCACCTGTCACCTGTTACCGGAAAGATGTTATCTTAAAGGCGCAGCCTACTCCTATGCGGTAACGTGGAATCTACATATGTACTTAGCATATTAATGTAGTATACAATCTGAGCTAGCTAATATATCCTTAATAGTTTTATAAGTAATTTAGTGATCGTAGTTTAATTTAATATACGATGTCTTTGAAATTATTTATCTTCTAGAGATTCTAACAAGATGTCACAAACATTCTATTTGTTCACTTTGAACATTTTGACTTCGTTGAAGTTTTATAAATTACTTTTACTTCTTTGACATCTTAAATATAAAAAAATGATATTTCAATGATTAAAATAAACGTTTGTGAGTTTTATAATATGTTTTTACGAAGCAACGAAATAATAAAATAAGATCTATGTACATAACATTTTGTAACGTGTATCTAATCTAACTTATCTTGCGGGTATTTTATATCAATATTGAATGATTCAAAAAACTCGTTGACATGAATTTGAGAAAATTTACAGGATTCACAATCAATAAATATAAACAAAACATCATAAAAAACAGCCAGGAAAATTACGTCAATTCACGAAAGTCCGCGATTCTAAACAACGCTCTTACTTCGAACAAAGTTGAAGTGGACAGAATGATTCGGCTGTGAATCAGCGTCGCCCGTCGTCGCGCGGACACGTTGCAGTAAAAATCCCGCTTGCATATTCATCATGTCTTCTTGTTACTACAAATTTATCTATATTTGTATATTCACCTGTGACATTGCCACTCTTTATCACATTTGGTTGCCTGCCTACGATGTAATTCATGGCTTTTGTTTGAAGGATTAAGGACATAAGTATGGTGCTTCAAAATTCATTAATAACTTTATTTCTCATGTTATGGTAATGGCTGAAAATGTCGTTTAAAAGAATGCCTAGATGTAGAATGTTATCGCAACTGTTAGTGGTGTTATTGTCAGAGTTAATAAAGATAGCTGTGATCGAAAAAGAAGTCACCAATAACGTCGGACATTATTTTATGTAATACTGTATCAAGAAGTAAGTAAGTAGTAATATTCTAGAATAGAAATACTGTCAGCTAATGTCTTAATTCATGGTGTATGTCTTTGTTTAGATGATGCAAAGTATTTCCTCTTTTACCTCAACGTTTATAAGAGGTCCTTTGAGATGTAACTGCGCAGCAGCAGTGGGTGTGCCACAGTTACACGCGTGTTAACCTGTTTGTTATACCACCACGCGCAATCCAACATTTTAACTTAACTACCTATGACTCAAGTGTCGCGTAAATAGAACACATTGAAAACAAAATGGTAAATAATCCGCCACGTGGCGCGATTCTTAATTGATACATTTAACTGGATTACTACGCGTTTACTGATGAAGCTTACACTAGCCACGTGGTTTATTATGTCACTGATAGATCGTGAACTTTGCTGGTCTATAATCTTACTAAATATATTTTAAACTGTCTCATTCTGATGTGATCACGTGTATTAGTCTTAGCAACAAAATGCGTCTCAAAAGTTTATTGTCATTAATTTCTTAATGTTGAAGTGTTGAGGATAAAAGTTAACAACGTCATAAAACGCTATCAGCGGACTTCCTCTCAAGGTAAACGGTACTTGACCTTGCGCAGCCGCAACGGTGACTCTGGTTCAAGGGAACATTTGCCAAAAAATCGACAAACATTCGCCGACCGCTAGTGAGAAACGCTCCTTCGCAGCCTCTCGACTTCCTATGTTTGTAAACACAAAGGGCCGTCACTTACAAGAAAATAATGAAAACACGTCATCTCGCATGTATTTTCAATTCCCACTGAGGAAACGTAAGATACCTTTTGGTAATGAAGGAATTTTTTATTTAAGTTTTTTGTGACTCCTATGTTTCAGCAATATAAAATTGCAATTTTATACGCTCAGTCAAATTATATCTATATCTTTACTTAGAATTAATCTTTTAATCTTCACTATCTGTCCATCATTCCGCTCGGAATGCTAATAAAGGTCCCTTGAGAACTAAGCGTGCAATAACAAACTTTCTCAATAAGTTTTTCTTTGCAAGATTCTATGTTACGTGGGAACCGGTGTTTTTACTATAAATATTTTTGTCAGTATTATTTTGTTTTTACGTTCACAATAAACTAACATAATATAATGTATTAAGTTTTGATTAGGGTAACAAATCTAAAAAGAAACTTTTGAACTCTTTACGTATGAAGGAGAGAAATCTGCTCTTTGTTGTTCTGATGGTAATAGTCGTTGGAACGAAGCGACACGATCTGTTAATTGTAGTAAGTACGCAGAACAAGAGATTGTCCAACAAGTCACCGTCAATTTTTTTTAATGACGACGCGATCGATTAATATATACAGTATATACAAAACGTGACAATGACCAGTGTAATATACAGATGTCAACATTTAAATAGCCTACAAACGGTCATTGGAATAGTATAGGCCAAGTCTTAGAGTCAACTTTAGTATTTCCTCATATTGTGTCGAGTTCGTCTGATCCTCTTCACAGATACACAACTAAACAACATATCTTATGTCGGCAAAGAGTTTTGATAAATGGCGGCTACATGCCGCAGTGTGATGCGTCAACTAGTCATAATATTAACAAATTGAGGACGAACAAGTAAATAATTTCCTCTAAATTTACGACAACGCCTCTTTATTGTTCTTAAGCTAATTAAGTTCCTAGCCGGATATTGGAAAACAGCATTTCCCCAAGCTGAGTCAGGTGTTGTGAACAAAGTAATAATAAATCACTACATCGACATCACACGGTGTATCCCGCGTTGTTGTCGCGCAGGGCGGCAGCTGGCGGAACGCCAAATGATCCTAATGAACTAACTATCTCAGTTATTGTATACATTGTTTTATCAAGCAAATAAATATGAACAATTTCCTTATATCTCCATTACCAAAGTTTCTTCAAAAGTCTTGGCGACAAACACATAAACGCAGATTTTGTCCTGTATATTATGCGTCAGAACTTCTGCTTCATTCTAATGAATTAGTTTATTCATGTTTTTATGAATACTTGTAACTGCACCGCTGCAGCTAAACCACAGATAAATGTGGAATACACTGTCATGTCATTGTGACACGGAAAAATAAAATAGTGCTTCATTTGACTACCGAAAAATAACTCGAGTTGGAAATTTAATGCGACATACAATATTCCTTTGAAATGTCTTAGGCTTTTGAACTCTAGATGTTGATAATACCAGACTGCTCATCATTGATGTTATTTAATGAATATGAGTATGTTAGAGAAGTCATCAGAAGAGTATGCCTGCAATCAGAGGCAGTCGGTACACCGTCAATTGCTGGCACAATGTGATCTTCTGATCCAGGTATGACACGTAACAACGAAAGCATTGTCGTTTGTAATATGGTGTATGGAATACCAATGAAAATATGGGAAATTAGTTATTAATCAATTTTAGGTACCCCGAGTATCGAACTGCAGACGGCGCGGGCGGGCTGCGCGTGCGCAACCGCTGCGGCGCAGTATAAAGCCGTGAGGCGGCGGCGGCGCGGCTCCACTGTCCGCGCCGTCTGTCGTGCTGTATTGTAGTGTTCGTTACCTCGTTACCTGACGTCACCACGACCATGTCGCTCACCTCTATTGTGAGTACTTTATTTTTATTTCCTAAGGATTTTTTCATTTTCGAAAAAAAGAAAAATTTGTAACATTTTTTTCAAAATTCATTAAAATTGTAATTTTACGTAAAAAGTAAATAAACAAATAAAAACAAAATGACTATTTACATATTTGCTAACTGTATTACTTAATTACTTATCAGATTTTGATGAAATGGTAGATTAGTATGAAAACGAAAAGTGTTTTGCCAGAAAATAAAAAAGAACTACTTTTTAATACGTTTAATTAAATGCCTGCACTAATTATTACATTTTATTATTATTTTGATAATTTTGCTTTTAATAATGTTTGACTTTGTCGGTTTGTGTAGTGAAAATTATGCGATTCAACAATGTTACAATCTTATTTAACTGGATCAAATTATTAACATTGTCTGTTTATTTTAAGAAATTTAGATAAACGATGAACGCTTTTTTATGTTCGGTGGTTATAGGAGAGGTGAGAGGTGAAGTGAGAGGTGAGGTGGGAGGTGAGGAGAGAGGTGACTGAGTGTTAACACATTTAACTATAATTCGGAATGACTGCAATAGACGAAGTGATGACATCCAAATTTTCACAAGTCAACTACTTGGATTAATATGTAAAGTATTGAAAATCAATTTATACTTGAAAATAAAATATATCCGAGGAAATGACGAATTAACAACACCAGTATATAAATAAGACAGGTTTTTGTAAATATTTTAGCTTTGTTTACATTAACTATGGATTGTTAGTTCCTATAATTAGCAAAATATTTATTGCACGCTGTACCATAACACCTGGCTAGCGAGCTGCGTGTTTATGTAACATACATTACTAATATTTAAAATATACAACACCGCGGCTGCCCTTGTGACATGACAACCATAACATAAGTAAACCATCGAACAGGAGTGATCTCATTTGCTTTGTGACATTTATAAAATATTGTAACTCCAAATTCAAATTAGATTTTTGATATTGTCCAAAATTTTCCATTGATAAATTGTCGTGCAATTCCCGGAAATACAATCAATTGTGAGAATTTACGGCGCCGAAGAAAATTCTGGTGTTTTTTTGCGAATTTGAAGTTTTCTGCGAATTGTTTTAGTAAGGAACTAAAACGGCTCAAAAACAATTATTCTTCATAAATCTTCATTGTAAATCTTATTCAGATAATGAATTATATTGTGCGTTTATTAATAAAATTGAATGCACTCAAATTCTAGAGTTAAGTTCCAGTTACAGTTCCAGTCCAGTATAGTCATATCTAGTATTTTCAACATTTCTATTGATTACGTAGTATCTCATATGTAGCTAATCCATTAACGATTCTAGTGCTCATTGTATTGTTCGATCTTAGGAATTTGGTATTTAGTTGTGACGTCATTACGAGCCCGGTATCTGCCTCACCGGCACCGGCGATGTAATTGTACAAAAATTCAATTTCATTCGAGCACTCATTGTAAGACAATGAATAATTTTTCTTTATTTTTTTTCATCTTACGTATTAACACAGATTAAAAAAAACTCGTTACTGAAACAGTTGCTTAGTTTATACTTGTTACTTTTCTAAAGATAGCGCATTCTATTTGATCCAACACTAAACGACTTGTTTGAAAGAAAGACTGAATATCTAAAATTTAACAGTGGAAATAGGTAGTTATTCCACATCTAAATGCTTCCAACCAACCGATACTAGAATGCCACCATTAGAGTTGAGCAAGACGAAGGTACTAGCAGAAGTAGTGCTGTGTGGCCGGCGAGGCGCGTCCTGTGGCGGGCCCGCTCCACAATTACGGGAAGTATTACCGCGCCGGCCACTTCACTTGCGACATGTCAAGTAATGGGAAGCACGCTATGGCCACTGCCTATTCGCTTGTCACCTCCTCATCCATTTCTTAACATTTAAATATCTATACTTAAGTAACGCAACACGGAATGAACAGCTTTACGTTGCATGTCGCTTCGATTTTATTATTGGTTTGAACCCAGATTTTGAGTGAGCCGTACTTCCGTGAGACCATTTTGACTCCTTTAATTTATATCAGTGGTTGTAATTCAGTTTAAAATCATTGTACGCGCTACATCGATCGAGCAGCGTTTGTATCATACGAGAATAGCAACAAATTGAAGTTGTATATGTTTTTTTTTGTTAGACAAATAATAAATTTGAAGGTCAGTATAATTCCTTAAATAATCGTAATCAATTTAGAAGCTTTTACCCGTTAAAAAAACATGGAGCAGCATTGATATAAAATTACACACGAGGAGAACGAGCTTTCTCAAAAACATGTATCAGATTAAGCTTAAGCTTACGAAAAGTTTTTAATTTCCAAGTAATCTTCACTCCGTCTTTATGTGCCTGAGCAGAATCTACGTTACTTAGAAATACTACTCATTTTGACAATTTCCAGGTAAAATGGCCAATGAACCGCGCATCTTGCGTCCAGCATCGCACGACCCGCCTCGAAAGACTCTGTTACATATCGGACTCTGACAGTAACAGACAATAAAAATTTCAGCTACGAAAACATGATCAGGTGAACGACCTTGCGTGTTGCGAGCCTAATGCTAAATCTATTCTTGCTAAAACGTTTACATAAGTTGCAAGTTTAGTTCAGGGTACTTCATAAATTCTTGGACATGAACTCGGAGTGACACCGATTAAAAATTGCGCTCTAGTTAAATGTAGTGCATAAACAAAATTAAGTAAATCACAGTTGGGAAGTACTCGTGCTGTGCCGTGTGATGCGCGAGGTCGCGCTTGTCCCATTGTACGCAGGACGCATCCGTGAATCTTGTAATAGTTGGTAGTTAGCGCCTACATTAGGAGCTTGCTCGTTTTACGATAGACCATTAGTCGATATTTCTCCTGCAACCCACTTTAGGAGGCTCGTCATAAACCCCAAGAGACTGTTTGTAGGTGCGTGTGAGAGCGCAAGTGGGTGAAGGCCCGCGCGTGCGCATGCAGCACATACTAATGGCGGCTGTTTCCTTCCGTCGCATGCTGGTACAGTGCGTGGTACATGTGGTGTGGATAGCTCGCAACTCGTCGCTTGCACTCAAGCCAGATGGTAGTACTGAGCTTCGCACTACCACGAGGTCCTCCTCTTACAATCCACTTTTTTTAAATTAAACTTTTGAGCTTGCTGTGAATATGTTTAGTAATGGACTGAATCGGATTCGTAAATTTAATTCTCGTTGTGTTACCATAATTTTAGTATGCTTTAGTGATTATATGTTCTCCTTACCGTGTACATGGCATATTGTATTACGTGTTTGTTTAACTCAAAAAACATAATAAAACATGCTATATAACCTCACTGTTAACGTGATAAAATGCGATAATTTTTGGCATGATGCAATAAAATGATAACGGATTAAAATCAACGAAAAAGACAAAAAGCCCTTGATGGTGCGCAAGATAAAACCTTTAGTGTACGTGATCTGAAAGTGTAAGACGGCGAGTGACTATCTGTGGCTAGGACACGCCGCACGCGCGACACACGCACACGATGATCTGTCGGACCTGAACTACGTACCATTGAGATAATCAGATTCGGAAGTTTTGTTGAAGGATATGAGAATAACATAATCTGGTTGTATTGTAACTAACTTTGCGCCTTAACTGCGATCTCCTTGTTGCGTCTGTATCTCCTCTTCAGTTTTGTTTGATTGTGTGAGATGTGGCGATCACTACTTTTAAGGCTATTTCATCTGAAACTTACAAATCACAAGGCAGACACAATCCGGCGGGAGGCGTATTTATATCTCGAACTTTACAAGTACTCGATGTAAATAGACATTAATAGTAGGTAAAGTAATTGCTGTTCCTGCCACACAGAGTCGCGCTGTGTCACGAGCATCTGATGACAGATGTACATGATGTAAACATACAAACAAACACATCTAACATTCATTTATTATAATTTATTCGAGAATGCTGGCAGCCGCCGCACTCCAGCTATTTTGTTGACATAATAGTTACCTCCGCTGGTCCTTCCATAACTAACATAACTTGCTTTGTTACGCGAACGCGGGAAACTTGCAGCCAATCCTTGTTATTATTGAGGACTTTACGCAGTGCAACATACTTATATGTACATTTAATAAAATTAGAATGTCCTTTTTTTTACGTTTGTTAAGCTAGCGCTTGACCACAATCCCACTTGAAGAAAGTGAAGATGTAGCCGAAAGTTCTGTTGTCAATATGTCAAATTTGATCAGAACATGATGGATTTAGCTTTTTTAAATTACCACTCAGTAAGGCCAAACCACCGCAAAGGTGATGCATCATATTATTGTTTCATTGCAAGTAATTATGACGAATTTCTACCGCTACTCTATTGCTCACCGCAAATTAACCTTTACTTATTAAGTTCTTCCTATTGATAAAATGTATGTTTCGACGTGAGCGTGGGGCACAGACGAATCTCGCCGGAAAGTCTGCATACAATGTCCTATGTAATAGTACAAGTTTATTAAAATTCCAAAGCAATTTACTTGTATGCAAATATATTCCTTATATTATAACATGAATCTATCCAGCCTCTCACGGCGCACATTCTCTATAAGTAATGGCATTTTATTCCGCATTCGTTGTCGTACGACAAATCCGTAGGAATATCTCCATCTGAAAGAAATAGAACACAATTTGTTAACAAAGATATAACTTAAAAATACAAGTACGAATATTAGCGTCTTATATTAGCGCCCGTTTATTCGTGTATTTAATTAGAACTAGTCGGCAGTTAGTGCTCAGATGATAGTACATCATGTTTAGGAACAGCAAAATCTCTTTTGGTTAATTGTAATTGAGCGAGTGCGTCCGCGCCGTACCAACCGAGCAGCGCCGAGTAGCGCCGAGTAGCGCCGAGTAGCGCCGAGTAGCCGGCCATCCTTCAGCCCGCACTGAGGAAAATTAACGTGGTTCATTATGTTACAACACGTCAGTGGACTGTCCGAGTCCGAGCTGTCATTGCATAACGCAATATAACAAGCCGAGTGCCAAGTGACACTAAAAATGCCCAATTCTATAGCTGTCCAAGATATTTTTTTTGGTTTATTCCATTTTTGTTTGGAATGTTCGTGGTCGCGCGGGCTCAAATGTAGGCTCCGCCATTTTTTACAATTGTTAACAGTATTTTAACATAATTGTTAACACTAGTTTAAGGCTGTTTGGTCTCGCTCGTCAAAATCGCCTTCTATACAGTAAAGAAGTGCGAACGCATGGTAAGATTGCAGATTCGTAGGACTGGTTGTTATAGCGACGTCTATGCATTGATCGATTGAAACGAAAGTACGAACACTTGTTGCAGCTGCAGCTGGTCGCGGCGGCACTGTGCGTAGGCGCGCAGGCCGTGCCGCCCGCCGCGCCGCCCGCCTCGCCGCACTTCTTCTCCGCCACACATCGCCGGCACATCAGCCCGTGAGTTACCTGTGCCTGTGCCAAATGGAATGTTCGTTGCCCAGAGGCCAGCATACATGTATTCATCTTACCGACTAAATGGTCTACTTTCTTTAAAATGTCGAAATACTGTGTTCTCCTTGTTTCATTTCCGTATTGATTTATCCAATCGTTCGTATCCATTAGCGATTTCTTCTTGGACGAATAACGTTATTTTTAATAGAAAATTAGGAATATGATATCAGGGCATTTATTTTATGCTGGAAAAAACATTTTTATTAATCGATTTTTTCGTTTCAGATTAGATTATTACATGGATAGTCCTGAAATGGTTAACTACTACACTCTGGCACAACAGAAAAATGGTAAATAATAGGTTCTTAAGATTACACTCTAGATTATCTTGTTACTTTGCTAGATCTTCCTAGAACTTCAGGGAAAGCACAAAATTTTAGCTATGTGAAAAATGCTTGCAATTTACTAACTATCCCTAAAGATTATTTTTACCCACTAAACGGACGACAGTGTAAAACTCCATATTACCATAGGCTAATATGGAATATGGAGAACATAGGTTCTCCTGCAATTTTGGTATATTGTTGGTACAATTAGTACTGAGAGAATTGTGTGTTATATGCAGTGCCATCGCGCGCGGCCCGGCTGGAAACCCTGGAGCCCGACAGCGAGGTGGAGCTGGTTCCTGGTGTGCAGCCCCCGCAGCAGCCCCTGCAGCCACCGCAGGTACGCAAAACGCACTCCTCGCCACCATATATTTTATTATGTCTCTGTAAATAAAATATTATTTATCCAAGCAGTAAATAAGGATGAGTTCACATAATGTGACTAATACTAAATTATACGATAACGTTTTGACCGGCAGCCTCCCGTTGCGGGCAACATCCCCGGGCTGATCCCCGGGCAGCGGGTGTTCATAGTGCACATGCCGGTGCCGGGCTACAGGTGAGCGGGCACACAGCGCAACGCCGTCTGCGGCACTCGCAACTACGTCACAATACAACAGATATACTTACTCAACTTTCAACATGTGTTTCCAGGCCGGGCACGATCGGCGGCTACCAGCCCGTGTACATCGTGGCCGCCGCGCCGCAGGGACACTACGCCGGAGGTAAATACTCCCTGCCTTATACAACACTATTGATGTCGTTGTATTTTTTTTATAATACACATAACAGATATTATAAATTTTACAAACATAAAATAGAAAGATTACAAGACACATAAATGATAGCTTATCCACTAACAGAACACTTACACTTGTTAAAGATTAAAATGTAAAGTCAAATATATCGCTTAATAACCGAGTCCCCACTGTGACGTCCAGGCTACCAGAACACGCTGCTGGTGGACCCCTCGCTGCAGGTGATGTCCCCGCTCCAGCTGCGCGCCGCACCCCCCGCGCCCGTCGCACCCGTCGCGTCCGCCGCGCCCGTCGCACAGCCCGAGCCCCCCGTGCTGCTCGGCACGCCCCTCGGCTACAACTCCGTCAACTTTGTCTACAACCCAAAAAACTATAGGTAAACCTTATTGTAACACATAATTTAAGGCAGTTTGCTTCTGTAAAGAGCACGGCGGCAAAGTATGTATATGTGGTGTGTGTCCGGCAGGGGCGCGGGCAGCTTGCCGGGCAGCTTGCCGGGCCTGGCGGAGCAGGCGCGCCCGTCCGCCGGCCCGCCGCCGCCCGCCGTCAACGCCCCAGGTAAAGGTACTAACATTATGCTATTTGCTTTTGAAATAACAATACGAAGTCAACTACATCTAGTTAACAAGTTACAAAAAACTAGCCGGTCTTGAATTTTAAATTATTCGATAATCTTTCAGATACAGTGACAGGGTTGGAGGCGAGGCGGGCAGGGCACAGAACGGGGCACAGGGTTGGGCACAAGGCTGGGCACGAGGCGGAGCACGACGCGGGCCGTGAGTCGGGCAGCGAGGAGACCAGAGAAAGCTTGGAGGACACTCGCCACGTAGCCGAGGACGCCAGCATGTAGCCTCTCCATTCCTCTACTGCTTCATATGGCCTTCATCTCTATCTAGGATATAGTTTATTAACGCACGAGCTATTTTATCTTCTTATTCTGGATTCTTCTCTACATCTATTTAGAATCAACATGTTGGCGTAAATATTTGTTAAGAAACTGGTGATGTAAATTAAATATGTAGTTAAAATTAACATAACCTGTAACCGATGTAAGTAAATCTTTTGGGTTTCGCAAAATTAAGAATTGCCGACACATTGTTACTCATATCTGTAACAATATAATAATTATACTATTATACATTAAAAAAAAGAAATTTTATGACAGGGTGTCAAGGAATGGTGCAATAATATGACAGGGATTGATATGTGTATACTCCCACGGCGGCGTAGATTGTAGACTAGTTGATTTGTGACAGCAATATTGTTTGTGTATTGTAAACTTTGTTGCCGTAGATTTAAATAATATTAAGTGATCGAGAATGTTGTTTGTTGTAATTATTGTAATTGAACACCCTGTAGTTCCCCTCCCCGCACTGTATGTTGCACACCCACTCTCGCTCTTACAAGCAAGGTGTTACGCACAATATTAGTCAAATAATCCATACGGCTACTATTCCTTTGAATTACAATTAACTTTAGGTCAATTTTTAATTTTGAAATCTATTTTAAGTTGACATAGCATGATTGTAAATCCAAAATATTGTTTTGTTTACTACATCGCATTCAACATTATACATTAGAACTGTGTGATCCAAAGTAACCTAACCCACGTAGCGCTGTGCAAGCAAAACAATTGTGTAGTAAAGAGTTATGCAATAAAAGGTTATTTTGCGTAAAAGTTTTGAAAAAAAAGGTAAGATGCAATTTTGTTTTCATTCTAAAAGCTTAAATTGAAAAAGCATATAATTAACATGGCTCATAATAGCGCCTGACAGAAAATAAAGAGCAAACAACTAGTCTGTACAACAGTAATACATTATTTCCCCAGAGCGCACGAGCGGCACCACTCCTCTGACGAGACCCTGCTGCATGAAGGTACGTTTCTATTGCTTCTTACGTTACAGTCGCACACCCATGCTTATTAAAATAACAATAACCTTATAACAACATACTCGCGAATTAATAGAAGTCGTCATTATCATCACCGCTTTTCGTCTGAGAAAGATATCGGATAAGATCCCTCTGTTTAGACGTATCTACCATCGTCAATATATCACTATTGCTGCATCCATACATCTCGAGGCTTCCTCTAACGACATACCTCCATACATTAACATTTCAGACATGCCACCACTGAAGCTGCGACACAAGCATCCCAAGCCCGCGGCCGACAGCGAGGAGACCAAAGATGCTAGTGTCGAGGAGACAAAGAGCATCAATACGACTTCAGTCCTGCGATATGACGGCAGCAAAAATATAGCGTACGACTTATTGTATCTAACTTATACAAAATTAACTACTTTAATTTATCTACATTTACTTATTGCCTGCAATAGGCTTTTTATATAGTTGCATTTGTGCAAGTGTTTAATGTTGAGTTGTTGTTAAGCAAATACTCGTATAATGCGATGCAATTTATGCAGAGAGGGCAGTCGCGGCGGCGGGGACGCGGTGCAGCTGTACCTGCTGTCGACGCAGCAGCGGACCGGCACCGGCGCCGGCGCCGCGCGCAACGCCAGCGATCGTAAGTTCACTGCCGCAGTGACCGCCGCAGATAGTGACTGACCTGACTCCTTCATATATAGCTTCCAGATATGCATATTCATAGTTGCGCAAGGGGCTACTATTCAGAAACTTTTATCTCTATTTGCAATTAGCTTTAGTAATGAACCATCCTCAATATTTTAAGGTTACCATTGCGAAGCTATTGAACCAAACCCAACCACACAAACTATACCCAATACATCTGATTTAATACTTTTATCTAAAGTAGAAACTCTCGTTACACGCACAGAGTCAGTGCAGCCAGTGCAGGCGGTACAGCTGGTGCAGCCGGTGCAGCTAGTGCAGCCCGTACAGCCGGTGCAATTAGTGCAGCCAGTGCAGTTGATGCACCCAATGGCGGCGACAACCTCATCCAAGCCGATAGTATCAGCGAAGACGGGCCGGCCGCTCCACCTCGACGAGGAGGACGCGCAAACGGAACAGACCGAGAGCGAGGAGAGCACCGAGAGCACTGAGGACGAATCCGGGGCCGAATTCACCACCGCCCACAACTCCGCCGACACCTCGGGGTAACACCTTTACATTTATGATCGCCTTGCTAAATTTAGGATAACAACAGCTACGTTCTTAAAATTTACCGCGGCAAAAGTGGAGTTAGTAGCTGAAAAATCGAATCGCGAATGAGTGGTGCAACTGACGGGAATTCGTCTTTGCAGAGAGACAGCAAGGTTGCTGTCGGGTGAGGACCTCGAGGCCCAGCGAGAAGTGCTGCGCCAACAGCTGCGGCACATGATCGATCGGATCAGAGGTATGCTAGCCGATAGTAATTTCTACAATTCATTCCAATTCCACGCGTTCCATTCCAAAGAAGACGCGTCTAACGAATAACTAGAGACCTAACGAAATCACAACAAACGATACAATGGAACTGATAATGTGCAAATAATATTGCATACCATTAACTTGCAACCGGCTACTGGCTTGAATTAAAACATTTAAACAAGATATTTGGACGCTTAGATCCGCACCTCTGCACGTTGATTGTTCCATTAATGTCACATTATAGACTAGTTTTAAATAATTGACATTTTAATAACTCTTTAAGCAATTTTTTCAATACCTTCCTAAGAGCAGCAACGAGTCCAGCATAGAGGAGATGAGAGCGGTCTCGGAGGCAGCAAACGGCGGCGCGTGGCCAAGGGCGGCGAGCGCGCGGGCCGGCCGGCGCGGCGGCGGCAGGATCCCACGCCCTGCACGCGGCACCACGCCGCGCGCCTGCAGCCCGCCGCCAGCCTCGCGCAGCTGTACGCCGGGTAGCGGCGCCCTCCGCGCCCTCCGCGCCCTCCGCAGGCGCCTCGCCGCCCTTGCCTACAACACACCTTGGAAACGCAACCTCTACCTACAAAAATTCCATACACTCACTTTTATTTGTACTTTCAAGATCTCATTCATCACAATCTTTTTTAGTTTTTCACAATCATAGATAGAGTTTTCTAGTCGAACATGGGCGACTCTGGTAAAGATATTTTTATAGTCTATAGTAATGTCTATAGCTACAAATTGTCTTTAAAAGGATTTCTCTTGTAAACTGTCACTGCCGATTTCCCCCTTTCAACATTTTTGTAAATTGTTACGGCAATGTTAGACCATGGCCGGTTGCAAGGTCTTATTTATCGCTATGTATAAATTTATCCTAATTGTCTGGTAATAATTTACGAGTGATGCGTTGACAACAAAAACCTTTATCGTTTAATTTATATCAAGATGATGACAAACTACTTTCGTGATGTGATTGATGATTCCGCTGACTTTGCCATAAAACCACTGTTACATTCTGGTTAAATCTGTCGAATCTGCCGCGCTAACAGCTGACAGCTGACAGCTGACAGCTGACAGCTGAAAATGGTGACCACTGCGAAGCCTGTATGTTTGCAGCTTATGGCCGGTGGGTGTAAAAAGACTTTTGGGTTGACGTGTCTGCTGCCCAGAGAGACGCCTCATATTGTGTCTAGTATAAAAGTGGAGTTAAATAGAATACATTGAATAGTTTTGGTGCCATGTATGAAATTAGGTCGCGATGATGGATGTTAATAAAGATATTCAAAAGAAATACTATGCGTTTTTATTATCTACTAGCTGTTGCCCGCGACTTCGTCCACTCAATATTAAGATAAAAAAGAAGCCTATAATATGCCGTCTATGTCAGCTACCCTTCAGTGAAAGTCCGGTCGAAATCGGCCTAGCTGTTTCGGAGATTAGAGCAAACGCGGCTTGCGGACAGACAGACCAAAAATATTTAAATGGGATTTTCGTTATCAGCAACTCAAATACATCATCTTCCCAAAATCTGGATTTTTTCTATTGAAAATAAAAACAGACATTCCATTTTTATTACATGTATATAGATTTAGAAAGGATATAAATTATTCTACTTAAAAATGACACTGTTTTCCGATTACAAATAATTTAACTTGGGAGTAAACGAATCGGGTCTCTTCATACAACTCGTCCTGTTCCTTCAGCCTTCGTATTTTAACTTTTAAAAAGACGAGCGATGCAATCTACCTTTTATCTCTTCAAAAATGATAGTATTTCAAAATACTATCGTCATCTTAATTACTAATGGTTTTGCAGTACTTCTTATTGGCCTCAGACAAAAAAGACCGTTTATTAACGTGGCGCAAGTGATTTAGATCATAGTGAATTGAACCGTTTTTTCATTACCAACTTTGAAAACCGGGGCCTTGTTACGTGCTCCACGTACAAATGACATCAAAGGTGACGAGGAATGCGATATGTGAGGATGTTAACTGTAATCCTTGTTAGCAAAAAATATCAACGAGTAGGAATAGAGACCCTAAGCACGAGGCTACATCGAGTCGCGCCCCGCGACCCGCGCGACTCGCTCCCCGTCCAAGTTCTTCGTCCCGCGTCCCGTTGCCAACGGCAGTGTCCTGTTTTTACGTCAGGTCACATTAGTGATCGTGTTTAAGGAAAACAGATAAACATTACTTCCTAGCATTTCACATCCCGGGAAGTATGAAGAAATCTTCACAACGAACTGTAGAGAGCTGATTTTATTGGAATCACTAAATTATTTATGCATCTACGGATTGAATAGTTTCCTTTCACCATAGCTTAAACGAAGCAATGTACATTAAAAGTTATTATTAACACATTAACAACTGCTTCCTTACTACCAAGACATACTTTCCGTACAAAGTAGAGCTTTGGCAACGCAGTTTCTACAGTTATTTACATTTTTTGCGAATTAAAACAGAACATAACTATTATGTACCGTAAATTTAGTAATGTCCCATTGAACTCGACAATCGGCAGACTGACCGCTAGCCTCGTCAAAACTGCACATGCAATTATACACAATAAACTGCGCCGCGGGTCGAGCCAGCCTTTCACCTCGCGCAGTGCCGGCCCAGCGATCACGAAATGTAAACAATGTTTGTGCAATAAAAAAATTATAAATCGCTCACTTTCTCTCTCCACTTGAGAGTAAACATTTGAAGTGTCAACGACGTAATTATGATGAGACAAGTACTAGTAGTCCATTGCAGAACTAAACCGACAGGCCCCGGCGCAGTGGCGCGGCCTGCATGCCTTACCGTTACCATCGAATCTGATAGACCGCCGCTAACGGGCCCCTTTTCTGTGCGATCGGTGCGCGATAAAATACCCGCGGTCACGACAATCTTGTACATGCCCCGCGAGCTCCGGAACCTTGGACTTTAATCCTCGCAACATACAAGTCACTTCGATACGACCAACCGCAAGCTTAACTATGTTGTTAGCAATTGCCAGTTTGCTATAATCTGCAAATTGGAAGATTTATGACTTACCGCTAAAGTAGAAATAGTTACATGTTGCTAAAGTAACATGATCTGTAGCAGATAACAGACGTGCTGAGTAATTGCTATTGATGAACGCGGCGAGTAACAAGCAGATATATTATTTATTAGTACACGTTTAATAAATGTGAACCGAGGCTCGGGCGTATTTCTTGATACTTGTAATATAGAGTTTAAAGAATTAGTAAAGCCTGGTGAATCGAACAAAGACCTGATGTTCTTTGGTAAGTTATAAACCAAGGAAAAGCTTGCCTTGCTCGTAAAAATATTTCTTGCAGTACAATCGAATCCATAAACATTGTTTGTTTGTCATTAAATGTTACAAATTACAAACCATTAACAAGTAGCTGTTGGTACAGAAAGGAAATCGTGTGTAATGCTCATTATCGCCATGTAACTGGAGAGAGTGCGAAAAGTGACACCCTGCGCTAGCCTCAGTGAAACCCTGCCACGAGAAAATGATAATACTGTCGCATCCAGGCTTTATTTAGCTTTATCACTAGCTGTGAGCCGCCATCCATCGAACTATTTACTTTGCAACATACTTAAAATTATAAAGTAAAAGTAAAATATTCACATTTATTGTGTTTGCATAATGAATGTGGGGCTCTAACCCGAGATGGGGGGAGGCGAAGCTCAGGTAAGCAGGACATAAGCGTTGCGATTCGTTCCAGGCAATTGGCGAAGTATCGTAGTGACTGGTGACCTAGAAAAAAAGCGTGTGATCGTCCTCTTTTTTTAGAACATCCGATTATCGAACACCAGCAGGCGATGACCTGCTTGCTAATGTAGACTGTTTGAAGAACGGTGTTTTTTAATAGATCTTAAGTACATATTGTTGTTGTGCAGAAGTTTGTTGCAACAGGCGAACATGCAATTGAATACGGATAATACTAAACATTTCCTCCTGGAACTAAACCCTGCTGTATCAAGAGAAATAAAGTAACGAATAGCAACCAAAACAAAGCATACCGTCGGCCGCTCTACTTGCGTCTGTGGGTATCCCTAAGGTACATAGAGATTTAGAGGGCGCAGCGAGCGCGGGCGTGTCTTTTATTGACACAATAATAACTACACAGAGACCAGTCGGAGCGGACCTGTTAGATCCCGCGCTTTGTGCCAACACCCAGCGTATGACCCCGCCGGCCGCGGGTCACCCTACACCGGTGCACCACGCTGATGACTCACACGAATCGCGATGGAAGTGCTTTCCAAACGAAAGGTGTCGAGAGATCGCTGCAATTATCCAGAGGCCGTCGTAACGCAGCGCAATTACTATCTTTTTGCCGAAGACCCGTTATCTCGACTTAGATGCGGAGCAAAAACGCAACGGGCGCAGTGTCGACGCATCCGCCGCGCCGGCCGCACGCTGCCGTTCCGCACGCAGCCCGCCCGCCAGGCCCCGCGCAGCACGCACCATGTCGCCACGCGCCCTGCTGCTCCTGCTCGCCGTAGCGTGCGCCAGCCGGGCGGCGGCGCGCCCCGTGCGGCGCACGCTCAATTTCAACATGTTCGTACTCAAGCCGAAGGAGGGAGGTCCGGAGCGCACTATCCTTACCACCGACGGGGTGTCGCGGTTCGGCCCCGTTATCGAGTACATGGTTCAACGCATGCAAGGCCTCTTTTCGATCAGGAACAGTCCGGAGCAGGTCGGCGGGCTCGAGCCGATGGACGCCAACTCGGCGGAGAACGAGGTGGACTCCACTCAGGAGTCCCGGCTGCCCGGCGTCGTGGTGCGACCCTCGGCCACCAGACCCGGCACCTATGAGGTGGAGATCGACGTAGTGATGGACGACGGCCAGCCCGACGACCACGCTCGCCGTTGACCGCCGCAGACCGGCCACAATTATATCGTGATATAATGTAGTTCAAGATAGTCTTGGAATCTCAAGTGTATTTCGTAATTTATTTATTCTTGCCATAGAGTTAATTTTAATAAATTATTTTTTTTCATACTTCTACTATTATTTTATTACCCGACGAAAGATAAAGGCAGCGGTTTTATTTACTCTCAATATCTACCTTTAACTTGTTATACTTATTAAAAATTATAAAGAGGAAAGATTTGTATTTTTGTATTTATTTAAACAACTCAAAAACTACTGGGCCGATTTCAAAAATTCTTTCACCATTATAAAGCTGTGTTATCGCCGAGTAACATAGGCTATATTTTTAAGTAGACGAAGTCACGAGCAACAGCTAGTAATATATATACTCAAAATGGTGAATAACAGCAAATAGCTACTCGGTGTTCTCGTGTATAACTTTCATGTTTCTGCGAGGTGTATTTTCTTTCAGGTTTTCACTACTAGTAGTCTTAAGTTAAAAGTTGTCTCACGCACTAACTATTACTGCAGACAAATGCAACCAACGATACTATCATACGCATAAAACTGAAAATTGGTAGGAATGTTCGGAACATCAGAAATTGACAGCTATAAATTGAAATAAGGGGATTTATTAGATAGAGAGCAAAATTGCAGATTTTAAAATGAAGATAAGTATTGAAACCAATGGGACGATAATTTATTAGCAAAACCTAATCATTCATTATATTTGTATAATATTTTTGCAAGGCTTTGCATGCCATGTGGAGAAAGGTATATCACAATAACGATATCAATAATAAAACTTTCAAATTTTAATGCAGCAGCTTTGTATTTTACATAAATCTAGCGGTTGAGGCTACCATGACTCCTGTCTCCCCAAGGGCGATATCCACTACTTTACATCGTAGAACGCCATCTAGTGCGTTATTGTTATACTTACTTACTCCTTCAAATATATATAAAACTAATCAAATAGAAAATAAAAATACTTAAGGTTAATAGTAGTTAATAGGAAAATGTTTATTCTAAGTTGTGTAACCCTCAAGAAGTAGCATGTTTCTAATGTGATAAAAACATTAGCAGAAAAACGCCTGAGAAGTTTGAAATGACAAAATCACTAGGAGCTGAATATGTTTAGAACAAAGCGATGTTAATGGCGTTCATATTCACTTATGAATATTACCTTAGTAGTGATGCATATTTATTAAAGGTAACAAAGTAGGATAACCTCCTCCTATTCTACAATCGGTTAATAAATATGTAGATGCGGGTTGTAATGGCATTTTATCTAATACAAACGAGAGTCGTAACATGGGTATTATTATTGCCAGCCTAAATTAGTCCTTGTCTGTCGGACAAAACTGTTGATTACAACATCCTAAGAAGGATGTTCAGGAGATAATTTTTATACACCGATTTTGGATAAAAATAGGGTCCTACTTCTTGCAACGAGGTTTAAAAACAAATCCCCTAAAGTAAGGTAATGTAGATGTGTAACAAGCTCCTCATTACCGTGTCAGATCATATCAGCAGACATGTCGCCACTTGCACCGGTTTTCACTGAGACAAGGGATCTTCTCGACTGTTGTAGCCAGTCTTAATGGAATAATGTTCTAGGTTTCGGTGTTTCGGACTACTTAATTTTTGTTATACCAAGAATTTAACTATCCAGTTTGTTAAAAAAAAAGTTACCCAGTTATTTACTTAGCATTAAATTAGCACCGGCTCAATTCCAGGAGAAATAAACAAATTGAACCATTTATGCTATTCATTACCTTTTTATTGTAACCAGCTGAGGTAATATTTGCCTTCCAAATACTTCTTTTGTCTCATCGGGCCGAGACTTCGCTCGCTGGCGTGCTCAGTGTGACCAGATTTATTATATTATACAATAAACTCATACTAACGTCGCTTACGATCCAAAATGCGGTTGTGTTCTATTCATTCCTCTTATGTTTAGAATTTAACAATATCTATATTAAACTTTTGATTGTTAAGACTAATTAAGCACCAAAGATAGGTAAGAACTTCAGAAGACATATTATACTTAATGTATGTCACAAAATTGAACCGAAGAAATTTGGTTATTAATATTATTCATATCACACAAACAATTAATGTAATGATGAATGAATGTACCCGTATATGGCGTCATAGTAAAAACGTACCCCTAAAAAGAAAGCGGGCAAGGTCAGGCGCTGGTGCAGTGGGCCAGTGGGCGCAGCAGTTCGCATGACAATGACGATATGCCCGACGGCTATATGCCGGCGCTCCAGTAGCCGCACAACTACCGACCGACCAACTACAATACAATACAACGCTTAACAATTACATTTTGTGACAAAAGTGAATAAAGCAAACCTCTCCAGTCCTTCATATTCTTGAATAATTTAATTGAAAGTACTAACAATGTGTAGTGTTGTGGTGACAGTGTTATTACTGCAATTGCTGACATCGCAGTGTGCGCCGGCGCCCTTACTGCTGCACCCCGGGCGGCAGGGGCAGCAGGGCCAACCGCTGCTACACCTGCAGCAGCTACAGCAGCTTGAGGCCCATCAGAGAAGAGCCTGGCCGCCGCACTTGTAAGTATGAAACATCTCATAGCGCGCGTGTAGCCACTACATTTGTCACTGCTGCAGCTGGCAATCTTGGCTTATTTCACACTCTTACACACATTCGTATTTATTTATTAACAAAACATTTCAGTTTATCCACTAATCATAAGAATAAGTACCATAAGTACTAAAGTTCCTTTTCTACTGCAAAAAATAAATATGTGTACTTAAACAAATTAAAAGTGTCTTTGTTGACCTAAGAAGTAGGAATCCACTTTTTATCCTTTATTTACTTGATTATTTTAGATACAAACTGTGATAGTCAAATATTTATCAAATAGCATATAAAGGAAGATGGCTAAGTACAGTCAGGTCGTTATCTCTAATGGGTGACGTCCACATACCTCGCCTATCGACCGACAAATTCCGCTCAGCAATGTGTCAAGAAACTTAAAATGATATATTTAGAGGAATATATTTTCTCCATTTTCCAGAACAATTCCTCCGATAATAATCCTTATTCAAAACGCTGGTACGAGGACGACAGCCGAGACAACTGGAGAACAAACGAAACGAGACGCCGCGAAAATAAACGCTAACAAAGGAATAGTTGACACGGATTTGGACTCTGTGATTATCGAAGCGGATCCTGAAGACGAGGAGACGAGGCCGCAGAATGTGCTACTGCTGCCGAGCAGCGCCAGGCTGTCTATAGGTGATGTCATCTCCGCCATTCCCTTCCTTCCTATAGAAATCAACGTGCCCGATACCATCGGGTGGGCGTACAACGGTATAGCCAGTGGCATCTCCAGCATCATATCGATCTTCGGCCGGCAGCCGGTCGCCCAGGCAGGCGGTGGTGGCGCGCAGCAGACCAGCCTGCGCACAGAACCGCCGCTGCAGGCAGGCGGCGCGCAGGTCCTCCTACTGCCGCTTCCTCAACTGATGCCCATACATCTACCCATACAAGTGTGACTTAATACAAGCTGACCGACATATATGTCATTTTATTTGACACATCCTTTATTTATTACAGATTCTTAACTTCCTTTATTCAAAGTGCGTAGATCTTAAACATTCTCAATCATAAAACAGCTCATAATTCTAAGGCGTAATGAAATAAAAAACAACCTATATAGATAGTATTTATTTGTTATAATATAATCACATGAATGGAATAATAACAGCTAACTTAACCTACTGGCGACTAAAATGGCAACTCAACTTATCCTATTTCGGCGACAGTACAGTTACAAATCGATCGACCCTGATCCGTGAGCCTTGCTCCTGAGCCGGTCACATTTTAACATACAAAGTGATTCCGCTTAGGTATATTATCTAATAATAACTACGAAAACATCATGTCGACCGTAAATCTGAATGTGCGGTAAAGGTATTGGACAGCCAAACGAGTAACTGAAATTGTCATAAAAATATATCAAAGTGCTCCAAATTCGACTATACATTACTAGTTTCTATGTTGTTGATATGCAAACATGTAGTTTTATTAGTAAAAGATAAGAGTCCACTGTATATCGAGGTCTAAGCTGTCCTTGCGGCGAGGTATGCGGGGTCCTGGCTGTAGGCCGCGCCCTCCTTCGGCACTATGACGGACACGGGGTACGTGAAGCTGTAGAAGAAGCCACGCGGAGGTCCCTGCCGGTTAGAAAAACAATATGTTATTTAGGTACACTTTTAAAATTATTTCTAGGTGTATAGTCCAAAAAGACAGTATAACTGACAGTGGGTTCCGGTTCCTCGGTGGTGGTGTAGTACTGCTGCTGGTAGGCTTTGCCCTCGCGAGGCTGCAGGTCCTGCGCCGGCGCAGCTACCACCGCGCTCTGCACCTCAGACGCCGCCGGCTGGTACTCTCTGCGTTGTAAGGGCAAATTGTTAAGTGTCTAAACTCGTTAAGAACTGAGAGTGAACAAAAGTATAGTAGAAAATAGGTCGTACTGCGGCAGCGGCGCGTGCAGCGAAGCGGCGCGGGCCAGTTGCCAGGCGCGCTCGTGCGCCAGCCGCGCCTCGCGCACCTCCGCCGTCTCCTCCGCAGGCTTCAGCTCCACCTTGGGCAGGTTGTCCTCCTGGTGGAAGCCCTGGCTGTCGGCCCAGTACCTCACCTGACATCAAAATCACATAGTTCGTTGCAGAAAGGAGGTAGACTAAATACAACAATGAGATGATTAGCCGGTAAGCAGTCATGGTGGTGCTGGCACTGCTGCCATACCTTCACGAGTTCATTGTTGTTGTTCTTGTAGACGTAGGAGCCCTGAACGTTGCCGGAGCCGGCGCGGTCCTCCACCTTGGCGGACTCGGGGGTGCGGTAGCCGTACGCGTAGTCGCCGCGCCCGCTCTGCCCGTGGAACTGCGCCGCCTCGTACACCTGTCGTCCACGCACACATATCATACCGCACAACACCGCGATATTAATACTCAGAACATATTGCCTCTGCATCGAACTACTGTAAACTGAATCCAACTCTGAAGGCCGATATTTGGGTCGTTTACCTAGACTAGATTACTCGTATGTTCAAGGAAATCGTGACAGTTGTTGACCAAGATATAAGAAAAAATCATAAATTCAGATGGAAAACAGTCTTATTAATCACACATGAACAGATTGGAGTGGAGTTGAAAATGATAATTGAACTGAAGCGAAAATATTACAGGAGGTGTTTAAATTTTTTTTAAAACCTGACAAATATACATTTTTTTTACTTAAAGAGCGCAAATTAAAATTAATAACTGCTTACTGTTAATCTCTACTAATATAACAAAGCGTAAACACACACTTCTTTGTTGCCTAAGATGTTAGCAATCACAGCATGTTTTTGAATAATTATTTTTTTAATAAAAAGCCCAACACTTACGTCACCATTAAGGCTATATATTTTCACGCCATTAAACTCAGGGAATAAATATTTTGGATAAAAACCCTAATGTGGGAAAGAGACCATAAGTTGCTGCCAACATCAAGGAAGCGAGATTACCATGGTTTGTCATCATGTCATGTCATTTTGACATATGCAATTGATAATTTGACAAATGTAGGTAAACAATGAAATAAATGATTTATAATTTCATGCGGACGAAGGCTCAAGGGAACAGCTAGTTAATTATAAAGTACATAGACATACCTAAGTTATTAATTAGACCCGACCTTGGCCAATTTAAATTTAAAATGACGCATCTCTACACTCACTGCTTAAGTTTGCGAGGAAGCGATATTGTTGATAGATTCACGTTTAAACAAACATGAAACTATTTAATTTTAAACTTGTTTAAGGTCAGATCTGTTACCGGTTTCGTGACTTCATCTTTTGAATTAAATTCAGCTATTGTCGCCATTTTTACTTAAAAAGTATACACACTGACAAGAGAACTACTAAATGGTGTGAAATGCTGGCTAGGTAAGGAGCAGTTTTACCTCCTCCTGGTAGTTCTCAGGGTCCTGTATCTCCTGTCCGTTGCGCCAGTAGTGGCCCAGCGTGGGGCCTGCCTCCGCGCTGCGGAATCGCGGGTCGTCGTACCGGATCTGCAACGTCACACTCCCAGTGCTAAAACATAACTCAATAATTTATGATATGTATTTGATGTAAAAAGTGATGTCCTAAACGTACGAGAGGCAGGATGTTGGTGCGCCCGGCTAACTGGGGCTCGGCGAAGGGCGGATTGTTGAGGTACTGTTGCGCCTCCTCGGGCGCCAGGTCCAGTTGTAGCACGTTGGAGACGGGCTGCGCGCTCGCCGCGAGCACCGCCTGCACACAATACTAATAAATTACACCGACCCACTTAATGATCGCAGTAAATATTTTCGTTTAGCAAATGATGTAAATATCGTGGTCAGGGCTACGTTGGAGAGATGCGACACATTCACAGTTATAAACTTATCATACTGCTTGTGACGAGATGTACAAGTGTGACGTCATCGCATTATCTTACTAATACGAGTATACTAATCCTTATAGAACATACATATATTCGTATGACATTCGGAATTATTGAAGTACTAAAACCAGATAGTATTATTAAACTTCAATGTATACTCACTTAATTATTATAATTAACGGTTTTCCGCAAAAAGTAATATATGTGTAAAGTTTTATAAAAATTAAATAAGGAAGATAAAAATAAATCGCATCGCTCGCGGTCCGACTCTTTACCTTGCGAATGTTGTCGTTTTGTAAACGAATGAACATTCAATACGAAATAAATTAGCGAGTTCCATACTCGTACATAAACATGACAGACGAATGACGTCGTGAACACGCTCGTAAAGTATGGAGAGATATTTCCTTGTCACCTTCACAACAATTATCAGTCAAATGTACAGTTATAAGATTTAAAAACTAAATAAAACAACAAAAAGATAGTGATTAAAAATATATGACTTATAATCGAAGAATAATTTAAAAAAGGAAAAACCAACCGCTTCAAAACGCCATTTAAAAGTGATTGATTAAACCGGTTTTTGACAAAAGGTTAAGACATCTGCGTGGAAGATGGCCTAAGCTGTATTATTATTATAATGAAATAGGTACGTATACTAAGTTATAATCAAATGTTGCAGTGTAACTATTGAAACTCTTATTTTAATGTGCCAAGTGACAAGTCAGCTGACGTCATCCGCGTCAGCATCGCCCGTGAGTCCGTGACATTGCTCGCTACAGCACCGAGCACCGACACACATTACTGTTATCCGCCTAAACAACTTAACTCAATGCCTTCTCTAATACAGTTGCTCGTTAACTGCAGTAAACATCGATATGCTATCGTTACTATTTATTTTATAGTAAACAGCGAAGTAACCACAACAACTGCGTTACTATACTGGGTAAGCCCTAAAGCAGTGCCTGTTGTCTCAATAACAAACATACGCTAGTACGTTAAATAAGTTAAAGGTGTTATATATCTATCATCACTTATTAACGGGTCCTTCATTAAATACATTTTCAGTTATTTAGTATTTACAAGAAAAAACCGCCGACTATAGTCATAAATTACTATTCAAACTTCAATATAAAAGACATCAACGACTGTTACGAACAATAATTCAAATAAATAAAAGGGTAAAAGTCAATACACTACAGTTTGTGTACAGCTCATGAATTATTCATTTCTTATCTTATTAATTGTGGCTTCTCTGTCGTGGTCGTGTTGACTACTTCACCTCGCCACTCGTAAAATGCATTATTAATGTCAGCACTGACTACTGACTACTGACTACTGACTACTGACTACTGACTACTGTCAATATTGAGAATAATAACAGCAGTTTAAATACTAATTACCGACAATCTATTAACAAATAAATACTCGCGTAAAGGTTTTATTTATGTACTCGTATGTCTACCCGTATGTACATTTTATCGCTTACCCGAGCTTATCGAGCATACCCGTCCAATTGTGTATTGTTAAAAAACTTAATCATGTAAGGGTCAAATAAGCGACCTTTATTACATAACAAGTGACTCGGCTAACATAATAAGGTATAAATTATTATGTACTTGAGCTAATGCTCAGTTATGTTGCTTATTATCAGGTGTCGAATGTCTGTCGGGTGTCAGTAACGCAACAAGCGACAAGCTACAACTGACATATCACCAGTCTGCTTCTTTTGTACGGACAGCACAGCTCTAACAGTTCGCCGTTTTATCAAATAATTAAATCTCGCAAATCTGTTGTCACCCGCCGCGCCTCACTCACACAATATTATTGACTTAAACTCCTTAATGTCAGCGATAAACCTTTACACGATGACAGCTTAGGTAAAAATTAAGAGAAGATTCCTTTTTGTTGTTTAGAATCAGATAAAAAATAATGCTTAGGTTTACATTAAATTATTCTTTAAAATTTCTCATCAATAAGACGATGTAGCACGTGGCTGGAAGGCGCGCACACATGTTCCACTACACTGATACGTTTCTTAGAAAACGGATGTGAATCTTAATAAGTGTATATTTCAAAGAGGATATAAAAAATGTAAACAGTTACGTAATATGTGTCATCCAACATGGTGGTATCACGATCGCGAGTCACTCGGCCGCGGGGTCCGAGGTGGTCCGAGGTCGGCGCTCATTACATTAGCTGACTAATTACAAGATTTCGCGATATTTTACTGTTTTTTTTACTTTGGTGTAAAGTTCAGCAGTCCGCAAATTAGCGCAGGACAAGACACACAAGGGTATTAGCAGTGCCGCTTACAGCAAAGTAACATTAAAATTAGAGACATACAATGATGAAATACATTTGACATTCACTATTCCTTAACACGGCTAAAAATATAATGTTAGAGTACTAATCTAAATTTATGATTTGTGTAAACGAAGCTCGATATGAAATTTGTTTTATGACAAACATGTTTGTAGCGGTATCGACCGCAGTGGCCAGCACCGCGCCGACAATGCAACATCCGCCATACAAGTATACATTATTTGCGCAGTTAAGGTCTGTACCCACTACGGGATATAAATAAGCGTGTTCGGAATAGGTGTCTGTTCAAGTACCTTCCTATTAACATAAATCATAATTAGTATGAATTTATGAATATGTTATCGACTAAAAATGTTTAAGCTACATCCTTCTTTGTTTACTTATCTTTACTTAACTACGTCCTATTTTATCTGAACTTGTAGCATTTTATGTGTCTCATCTTTAATCATGTATTTACTCGCTGGCTGGCCGCGCCCAAAAATGTGATAATTCCTTCGTCAGCCTTGACTGTGACTCGCTCGCGCCTAAAAGAAAACATTCTAGTGCGCAGGCGCAGCTAATGTAATTCGGCAACTGTAAGCATTTCTATGCCTAGATCTAGTGGCCATTGTTTGGCGCGCTGCGGCCTGCTTTTAAATCGATTATTGATGCTTTTTAGTATGGCTACAGGTCTGTGGGAGCAACGGTCCACGTACGATAAATACAACACAAAAGTTCGCATCATTTAGCACTGGTTTCTAGCGCAACAATCAACGCAAACAACCGGCTAACTACGATTGTGGTAGGAATCGAACTCGAACAAGTACCAATTAAAGTTTCCGACATCTTTACATTCAGTTACGATCTTGTTCTAGCGCCGATTCACATTTAAAATATACACCTAACTCTACCTCATGGCATTATTTACTGCGTAAAAACATTGTTCTTTACAACGTGGAACAAAGTTGATATGACTGATGCATCACTTTGAATACATAAACGTACAAAAAATCTCATTTTCATTGATAGCAATGAAATTGGATATTGTAAAAATATTATAATAATTTGTTATTTATTACATGTATTCGTGACCTTGCCCCCCCCCCCCC
>LD688955.1:8696499-8715497 GCA_003118335.3 Papilio memnon
GGGGGGGGGGGGCAGCAGTCGCGGCGGATTATAGCTCGTCGTCGCCAGTCTCCAGTTCGGAGCTCTCGACGGCGACCTCGTCGTAGTCGCGTTCCAGTGCCGCCAGGTCTTCGCGAGCCTCAGAGAACTCCCCTTCTTCCATACCTTCGCCCACATACCTGCGCGAACATTTTACATTTTTATCTAAAACAGAAATAACCCTCGACATCTACATAAACGCATCTACATAAATGCAAGGTGTCGCCATCCTTTCTTTATAACATGAAGAATAAAGGTAATGAATAGCTTGTAGCGCGTAGGCTGTGCGGTAACAATCAACATCAACATGTGAGGTCTATATCACGTGACGTACCAGTGAACGAAAGCGCGCTTGGCGTACATCAAGTCGAACTTGTGGTCCAGTTTGCCCCATGCCTCGGCGATGGCTGTCGTGTTACTCAGCATGGATGCGGCGCGCTTCACCTGCGCCAGGTCTCCGCCGCACACCACCGACGGTGGCTGGTAGTTGATGCCCACCTGCACAGCGCACACAAGCCTTGCACTTACTGTAACTCCCCATCACAAGCGCTACTTCACTGTCCTCGTAACTTACGAGGAAAAAATTACTTATGGCTCATACATTTGAGTAAACATAACATATACATTTGGCCGTTAGAAGGAACAAATAAGAGCTCGGTCATATTTAAGAGACAAATGTAAAACCGTAAAACCTTAAATCCAGTTGGGCACCAGTCGACGAAGCGAATGCCGGCGCGCCCCTTCATGCTGGCGATCGCCGCGTTCACGTCCTTGGGCACTACGTCGCCGCGGTACAGCAAGCAGCACGCCATGTACTTGCCCTCGCGGGGGTCGCACTTCACCATCTGGTTCTGTGGCTCGAACAGTTCGGCCGTGATCTCTGATACCGACATGCCCTCGTGGTATGCCTTGTCCGCTGACACCACGGGCGCGTACGCGGCCAGAGGGAAGTGAATGCGCGGGTACGGCACCAGGTTGGTCTGGAACTCCGTTAGATCTACGTTCAGAGCGCCGTCGAAACGTAACGACGCCGTGATCGACGACACCACCTGCCCAGAGCCGCTTGTCGTTACAAACATATCAGTCATACATATACCGGAACAACTTAGTGCACCTTTATCCCATTTGTATTAATTTTTAGTACAACGAGCGAACCCTTAGTTTCTCTAAAGTATCTAAGTGACGGCTTATAGCTATCTTCTAGAAGTTAGCTTTTAAATTCGTTGCCTACCTTTAATGGGAGGGGATAGGATGTATAGAAAAATAATTTCCCTTAGACAACCTCTATGGCTGCGTTTGCACTATCCTTTCTCTTCGAAAAAAGTCGAAAAGGGGAACTATTTCTTATTTCAAAAGAGAAGAGGGCTAGAATTGGTCCTCCGACACATTGTTTAGATGCAAATATTATTAATTTTATAGTATTATTGTATTTAAAGTCTGTCTTCTGTATGGTTGTGGTATTGCAGACAATTTGTGCAGCAGCAAGATGCTGCTGCGGCCTCTACAACTTTTAACACAATATGAAATGGGTCTCTAGGATTAGAATTATTGTTGCCATTCCAACTGCAGCGTCTTAAGTATGTACGTATTACACACAATGAAAAGCACCTGAGATATGAGCCTGTTGAGGTTGGCGTAGGAGGGCCGCTCGATGGACAGGCGCCGCCGGCAGATGTCGTAGATGGCTTCGTTGTCCACCATGAAGGCGCAGTCCGAGTGCGCCACCGTCGCGTGCGTGGTCAGCACCGCGTTGTACGGCTCCACCACGGCTGTCGACACCTGCACACCTCTCATCTCTTACCTCTCACTTCTATCCGATGGTGTTAACATACAAGTCATTAGTCTAACAATTGACATTACACACTACCATGCCTATTCGGCCCGTATGACCCGAGGGTACTTATGGGGAGCCAAGAAATTTGCGGGCAGAGCCGAAATGCTTACGACATGGTTACGACAGGGATTAAACCCTGTACTCGAAAGCAAATGACCAATTATTACCAGGAGGTAATAAAACTTAACATGTAATATAGTGTATGTCGTATGGCGTATGGCGTTCAAGGCAAGGCGTGCCTACCTGCGGCGCGGGGTAGATGGCGAACTCCAGCTTACTCTTCTTGCCGAACTCGTCCGACAGCTTCTCCATGAGCAGCGATGTGAAGCCCGAGCCCGTTCCACCGCCGAACGAGTGGAACACGAAGAAGCCCTGATGACACACCTTCACATGACTATTTTATGGCAAAAACCTTCTAAGCAATGGCTAGTTTATGAGTCTCTTTACGAAACTACTTATTCCTTCTACAGTTTCATTTATTAATCGACCGTTTATTATTAAAAATTACTATTCCATAAAATATACACTGATCACAATCCTTCGATGCAACAACTGGTCGGCTGTCTCGCCAGCGCCTTCTGCAACCTGGCTACCGATCGATCTAATGACAATCGATGTCGGAGATTGCCTTTTCATATATTTCCATATAAACGATGTTTTCTCTTCACATTTTGGTAAATGTAACAGGAAATATTTTAGTCAATTTAGTTATTGTGGGTTAAATAAAAAAGTAGCTTGCAACCTGCAGACCGGTGCACTGGTCGGCTAGCTTGCGCACGCGCTCCATGACGGGCTCGAGTATGTCGCGGCCGGTGGAGTAGTGGCCGCGCGCGTAGTTGTTAGCGGCGTCCTCCTTGCCCGTAATCAGCTGCTCGGGATGGTACAGCTGCCGGTACTCTCCCGTGCGAACTTCGTCTGCAAAAATCACACGCACGCCCGTCACATTCGTCCCCGTCGTCTCGCGGCACACAGACCACGCGGCTTATGTTACCTTCACGGCTCACATTATATTAGGTGGTCATCATTCCATTCAAGAACCTCGTGGCTTGTGGTGCCGACTACATTCTTCAAATTGATACCCAATATAAATCAGCGGGGGTCTATGACTTAAAACACTTATTTACCTAAAAAAACTATATTTTTTGGGGAATACTACATATAATAATATTTTGTTAATAATAAACCAACGCTTTGTAACTAAATAACTAACTTCCTAAGCCAAACCTAATCTTATAATCATCATCTCGACTCATCGTTAATCTCTCATTATTACAATAATAGGTTAATCTCGTCTGCAGTGGACTAAGATGGAGGCGTTCTTTACCTATGACCGTCGCCTCTAGATCCACCATGACGACGCGCGGCACCATCTTGCCGCGGTCCGCCTCCGAGAAAAACGTGTTGAAGCAGGAGTCGGCGCCGGCGTCCGCGTCGGCTGCGGGCAGCGTGCCGTCGGGCCGGATGCCGTGCTCCAGGCAGTACAGCTGCCAGCACGCCACGCCCATCTGCACGCCCGCCTGCCCCACGTGCACCGAGATGCACTCCCTCTGCAACACCAGCACCACAACAAACATCGCCTCGCGCCTCACGCGCCCCACGCGCCTCACGCGCCCTTCCACGTTGCTGTACGAGTGCCGCCATCTGGCTGCCCCGTGCTTCCTTCACATAACTTCATGATAAGCGCAACAACAACCACCATAACGCATGTTCTTATGACAATTTAAATTTGTACAAAATTATTTTCATTACAAAAATTTATTAGTGAAACTAATAATAACAAAATAGAAGTTTTGTTTGCTTGTAATCGATTACCTCGCGTGAGTTTCTGTAACGCGACCGGTGCTGCCTATCCGCACGGGCGGGCCGGCCTTCCGCAGCGCTCAACTCCTAAACGGGCCTTACGTTTTTAAAAGATTTCGAAAAACAGCAACGTCCGACAAAAATACTATATCAAATACATTTAATGGCTTCTTTCACTTTGCACTAAAATTTAAAAAGATCACAGAAGCGAGGCGATACGACTACGAATTAGTAAAATCCTGTCTGTGGTAACTCGTGTATACTACAACTAAGACACAAATTCAACAAAGGAAAGAAACGAATACACCATCATTTAGCTAAACTATTGCGTCGCGGCTGCCGTGCGGCTGCAGTGCGGCTGCCGTGAGGCTACCGTGCGGCTGCGGCGCACCTCGAGCGCGCTATCACCGTATTGTGAAAATCTAATTTTATGGTAAAATGAAATACAAAAAAGTACTCACCATTATGAACACTAAAAATTTATCTTAATCTGTCTTAAAAAGATGTTAAAAAATAATTGTAAATCGATACAAAGCTACAAAAATTTGGTGCGGACTGAAATTTAGAAAAAAATTGCGCATCTGCGGCCTTCAGTTGGCCGACCGCGTCGCGGCGCTTGTTCTGCGTTTGAATGTGCCTCGCGCGCCGGCCAGTCCTGCGAGCGGCCGCGCTCCTACAAAAAGGTTTCATATTTATTTAGGTTCATTATTCAGTTTAATTAATATTTCTTTCGTAGTCCCGTCTTCCTGGGGATGGATTTACAGTCTCGTACGCCTCAGCCCTCCTGATAATTACCTCTCCTTATTTAATTCGTTTGAAAATGTTATTTTTAATTTATTTAAAAATAACGAAGAACACGACTGGGAAGAGGCAACTCTTATATTTGATAAACAATTGTGATAACATATCAGATGTGACTCGAATCATTTTTACAAAGTTAAATTACTAAATGACAACTGAAGGAGCTTAATAATTCCTGTAGGGGCAGGTGGTTTGCCGATAGGTCGATTTACTTGATAGCTTTGCATTGGACTCGGTCAATCCGCAAAATATTTAAACGTCGAAACTATAAGGGTGGAGAATGTATCTCGAGCGAGCAAGTGGGGTGCCGCCGCTAACGAGGGGTTGCGCGGCCCCTGGCGACGATCGATTGCGCCCGCGCCGCGCCGGCACCCCTCGTCTTACAGATTTGCATGTTCCTATTTACTCTTCTCTTAAAACTGAAGTCCTCATTTTCAGATATTATTCTAAAAACCTGGTGATGTTTTTGGTAGATTTTTATGCATGTAAAATACATTTATAACTATATGTATGTAAAATAGTTCATCCTTATACCGTTATCACAACAGTCATATTAAATAACACGTATGTACCAGTACCATGTCGTAATATAAGCACTCACCCTGAACAACCCGACGAAGATCTGAGGTTCATTATTATACCTCATACGTGAGTGCATAAATATATGTAAGTACTCGTAGTTACTAAAATTAATTATTAGAACTAATAAGGTAATGAATGTTTGTAACTAGGTATCTCCAAAACGGCTTTACAGATTTCGCTGAAATAGAACATGATCTGAAAGAACACATAGGCTACATCTAATTTTTTTTATGCAGCGCGGACGAATTCGCGATCGTCAGCTAGTGAAGCGATCAAATAATGAAAGGATCTTGACAAGTGTTCGACAACTAACGGTCCCTGAGAGATCGCGCGGCAGCTGGAGTGCTGCGAAAGAGTGCCGGGAGATGGTATCTACACAATTACCACTAATATTACCCGATAACATCTCAAAGGGCGCGGGGGCCGCCCTGCAGCCCTACCGCCCAACCGGCCCGTGTTCGCACACCACATTACCCCGTTCCTAATGGCAAAATATAATTTGTTGATCAGAGTTAAAGTTAGGAAAATTGTTAAGTCAAATATCTAAATAACTGAACTTCAGAATTGCAATATACGCAAATAAGGAAGTCGTTTACTTCAAACCTAGATTTAAATGTGTAAATAAACAAACACTACAACTGGACCATAATACTACTAGAAAAATACGTTCCTGCCAACCAGCTATGGAAAGAAGCATCTTGAATATAAAAATAAGCCATAAAATGAACAGCCACACAATCAGACGAAGAACAAAATTAATAGATGCAGTATGCCAGGCGCAGCGGCTGAAATGGAAATGGGCGGGACACGTGATGCGAACAGAGGATGATAGGTGGACAAAGAGAATAACATTGTGGACCGGTCCGCGATCTGGAAAAAGAACAAGGGGAAGACCCAAAGCCCGATGGCAAGAATAAAAATAGCAGGGATAAGATGGACGAGGGCAGCTACAAACAGGGACAGCTACAATAAGTGGAAACACATGGAGGAGGCCTATACACGGCAAGGGTCATGATAATAATCAACATAACGGTATATTTCCTATTATCGGTATCATTTATATAATATACTAACTGTTCCCATGCGGCTTCACCCGCGTGAAATTTATTTATCTCTGAGATTTATTTATCTGTGTGATAGTATTTACGTCAACGCATGTCGTTTGTAAGAGAGAATTGGCGAGGCGGCTGCTGCCGGCGGACCGGGGGCCGCATGTGCCGCGCACGCGCACCTATCGAAGTGCATTTCGATCTCCGACACAAGTATTCGTATGAATGCAGGAATTACCGGCGCGAGGTGTGGCACTAATAAAAAATCCCATTTTATGCAACAGAGGCGGAATAATGAGCGCTTTTTGCGACGTAATCCGGATCAGATATCCACGGACCCTCGCGCCCAGCCTTGCGCTCCGCCGCCGTCACTCGCCCCGCAGCTCCATGCCCCATGTTTCCAAATGTACTCAATGTTTCACAAAACACGGTTTACAAAATTTCTCACTCATCTTCGACTTCTAGCAGTTCAGCTAACATTTTTTTTAAACAAAAATTTTAACCTCAGAAATATTATACATGCTAAAATTGGCCACGAATATTTGATATTAGAAACGTTAACGAAGGCCTCAATCTAACTTGATTTTATCAATTGATACAGTAATATCTCGCTGCCGAATTATAGTGTAATACTAATATGTAATTATCCCTTCTCTTTCACACGTATTTGTGAAACACGAATCGGCCACACCTACCTACTTGTAATTCAAAATAATTTGAGACTTTGACCATGGAGTTATAGAGATACAAGGAAACAGAAACAAAGAGCGCGCTTGTACTAGAGCTAGGGCCGGCCGGTGAAGTGAGGTGTAGCTGACAATCGCACAGTGCACGTACTCGTACTACTGACACGTACAATTGTCTAAATTAACTGTTTTAAAAACTCATTTAAAAATTTACATACTTCACAAAACGAGCAAACAACTTTAGAATTTATTGTCCGTTTTTATTTGTCGTGGGAATGCGCGCGCTTTACAACTCCTGCCTCAGACATGACATATTGTAATAAATATAATAATATGAAATATTATCGTTTAAATAATAAATAATTCAATGTTATAAGAAACAGGACGCAATTCCCTTATTGTTTGATTATCTCGAATTACTTGATAATAAAAAGGAAATTGACACAAAACAAAATATTCTACGACAAACAGCACAAGAAACATTACCAAGGAGTTAAAACAGATATAACTAATGTCTATAATACAGAGAGTGTAAGCATTCATAAAAATATGGAACTACATAATATAAAAATATTACTGGCGCTGGCGCCCCTGTCCTAGGACACAATGAACTTTTTAGATAAACGATGTTTTTGAGCCAAAATTCATTTTTTGGGTAAAAATGTTTGTCTGCATGAATGCACCGCATTGTGCGCGCCGCTCGCCAGATGGCGGCAGAGGGCGCCGCGCCGCGGGCCGCGATAACGCCGCGCGTCCGGCCCCGTGCCCGGCCGTGGGGGGCGCGCTTGGCTTGCTACACCTTGTTGCTCATTGTACTGCAGAACCATGTGCAACTAGCTACTTTTTTACTACAAATTCTCCTTATTAGCGATTTCGTTATGAAGCTACACCCTGACGAAAACATTCGTTTTAATCTGCCTATTTAATGAATAAATAATGTCAGAACAGGAAAAGTATTTTAAAGTTTTCTCTGGCCTTAGTAATTCCGTATCTCGATGATGAAGAATTTTGAAATTGTCAAGAATACCATTGACTGAGATGATGATTGATGACGCTAAATGTTAAGTGACGCCTTCTACAATGTTATACACAAGGCAAACACAACCTTTCGGTTTCTGAGATTAGAGCCCCCAAACACACAATGCATCATTCTAATTATCATTGGTTTGAGTTCTGTTGTTGTGGTCCAAGAATGCTCTCCTTAAGATTAAAGAATCTTCAAGTCGATCATGACGCTTTAAATGGAACAGTGGTTGAGCCCGCTTTAACATCTTCGCACTGTAGGGCCGGCTCGTCCGGTGCAATACCACGACCACACAGAAGACAGGTGTGAAGTGAAAGCATTTCTGCGTTTCATCCGATAAATGTGCGTGCCGAAGTCCCTTTCCCTTTCCACCATTTTTTGTAAGGAAAGGATGGGAAGGGATTGTGGATTGTATGGTGGAGGAGACACATAAGAAGGGGAAATATCCTCAAAAATCAAAAAATGGATCTGAATTTTGCTTCTAAAAAGTTTCAAGGGGGGCCGGCCATCTAGGAGGGGTGGTACAAACACTACAGGACCCAATGTGGCAGAGAATCTGTACATCCGCCGCACTGTCCCACACTCATCACTAGCTCACTATACGACCCCACAGAGGGGCTCGGATCCTACCCTAATACGGTGACTAGTCCATAGTCAACCACGCTGGCTAAGTGCGGGTTGGTTGACTTCACACATATCTTTAAATTTCTTCGCTGTGTATGTGCAGGTTGCATCACAATGCTTTCCTTCACCGTAAGAACGTCGAGTAAATTATGTACATATGAAAATTCGAAAAATCCAAAATCACATTGGTACATGGCGGGATTCGAACTCAAGACCTGTAGATTACAAGTCAAGTACTTAAACCACTGAGCCACCGACGCCCCACACTAACGATTAATAAATATTACTTCAAAGCTGTCCGTATTATCAACAAAAGGCAATTCAGTGTATCAAAAGCCGTGAAATTGTCTATTGGTGGCACGCAAGTCGCTGGCGCAGCGCAGCGGCGGGCAGCGGGTCTCGGCGGGGTTCGGCGGGGGCGCGGGGGGTTCACATTATTTAACGCTTGTTATACACGAATGACAAATATACGGGATTATAATATTATTGACATTTAGCTGCAGACACGCTTAATTTTTAATTATAAGGTAACGTTTGTAAAATTTCTTGACTCGCTTCTAAACGTTAATTATCTAATACAAAAACAAAATCGCTACCGTGACAGGAGCTGTCGGCGCTGAAACGACATCGGCAGCGCGAGGCGATGTTGGAACTCACTTCTATCACCACACAACTTTTTTTAATACAGTTTTGTTAACGATTTTATAGTGGTAGATCCGCTTTAACATCTTCGCAGGAATTGGCGGTCTCGACAGGTGAAATAGCACAACCACACAGAACTCAAGCGTGAGTTAGGAGCAATTCCGCGTTTTGTCCGATGAGTGTGCGTGCCGCAGGCCAAATTTTAGTCCTTTTCCTTTTCTTATAAGGAAAGGATGGGCAAGGAAAGTGGATTTGACTGCGGAGGAGACGCATAGGAAGGGGGAATATCCTCTTTATGTGCCTCCTCCGTCGTTTAAGGCTAGGCAACGCATCTTCAGTTGCGGATTTCCGTGGGCAGCGGTTGCTTCGCCATTTTGGCGGCTTCGGGTCACCGTTTACTCGTTTGCCACCTTATGATATGAAACATTGCGAATTGTGAAAGGACTGCAAATAGAAATTCATTAGTGTAAATAAATACTTGCATCATTGTATGTGGCAGTGCTTGTAGTTGTACAATGTATAGCAGCCATGAGATGCGAGGCGAGCGAGGCGAGGTGAAGCGAGGGTGGCGACACGCGCGCGCTCGAGTGGGCCGCAGTCCGCAGCCAGCGCGGCGACCACTGCAATGTAACTGGAACTGGGATTGATGACACAGTTTGTTTTCGCACAAAGATTTAGTGGGTTGAAGTGAGGTAGAGCAGCGCTTATACTATAGTGAACTACGCTACAGCGCACGACGTTTACGAGAGGCACTCTAACATTGTTATATTTATTGACATGTTTATAAATGTATGCACACCCGACACCAGTTGGTTTGAGACTTTAGTGGCGGATAATGCAATGCTGTAGACTTCATCGTGGGAAAAGTAAGAAGATTAAAACATTTTCACACTCAAGGATGTCCACCGAGCAGGTTTGAGTCAAGTCTATAACCTATAACCTATTTTCTCCCTGGAAGGAAAGCCATCTTTTTCGATTCCGTATCATTCACCCCAATACCCATCAAAGGGCCTCGTATCTATATTGGAATCAATCTTTAAGTAATTCTACTTCAAAGTGATAATATACAATAACATTACACACACAACACAATATGAATACAAACTTTCGCCTCCCCACTTTAATCTATAGGACATGAATGTAGTAAATTCCTGTCGCAAGGGGTGCCCACGAAGATATTATAATAACAGAATATGCGAACTTTGCGGTCTCTAAGCTCAGTACTTTCGACTATTCGTCGATATATCAGTCAGTTAGTCGATCTGTTTACACTTTCATACAAGTAAACGACAAGTTTAAAGAGGCGAACTGAAACAAAACTAAATTTTAATTCTAATATCACTCTTAAGCTTCATTCAATATGAATTTATATTTTTACGAAAATATCGAGAATGTTTTTATAAGACTATAATGTAATGATGATGTTTAATATGAAATGGCTGAGGCGAGCACGGACCACGGTACGTCTTTGCGTATTATCCCACCGTCAAATGTTCATTTAATATTTTTATTGGCTATTTAATTTATTGAGGGCCAGCCGTCACCGCCAATCCCGTCTGCCGACACTCGCCGACACGTGCCGACACTTGCCGACACGCGCCGACACGCGTCGACACTCGCCGACACGCGCCGACACTCGTGATACTAAATACAGCTTAATATAAATCTATTTATGTAGGTAATTAATCAACATGCGCCTCGGGTGATGATACTCTGCTTGCCGAACAGAAGGCGACCAGCTGGATGTCAGGGAACTGTGACTATCGAGTCGAGCGCGCATTCGCCTAGCGCGCTCGCTCCCGTCTGAATATTATATGATAATATTTAATTAAGACTACAGATGTGCTCTCCACCTGCTCAAACAAATATATAAAGTCGATTTCAATCAAAGTGAAGAGGCAGTGCTTATGGGGCGGTCCTTGTCGGAATTGTTACTTAAATCGCGGCCCGCACCTCACCCCTCGCCCCGCGGCACTATCTGTTAAATAACAATACAGCAACTGTCGCGATTTTCCTAGTCTATGTTTTAACTTTAACACAACCTTTACCTCTTACGTTTTATTTATTTATCGTACGTTTGAAGCGCACTTAATAGACCGTTTCTGCAGACGATATGTATTTATGTACAGCGCCACACAGCGATCTCCAGCATCGCGACCTGCCCGAGCACAACCCACTGCTGACTTTTGTCAATCACACTTTAATGAACTCTATAGAAGAGTCGCTAGGGGTTTCCGTTATTTCTTTGTGTAATCTTTGCGCGCTCCCGCTGCCGAATGTTCTAGAACTCATCCCCGTCATAAATAATGTATTGACAATATTTGCACACCACCAAATACCCAATTTTGCCGCTGAATTCATCCCTTTACGACCAGTGCAACGGGAGCTATTACAATGATCCCTTACCCCGACAATACTGCCCGCAGCCACAGCGGGGCGCACATCAAACGAGGCCTTAGTAATAAAGAAATAAGCAACATAATGGCGTTTACTGTAGTGCACACAAACAGCGCGTCAGCTGTTAGGCTAATTTGCGGTACCGGCAATTCATGTTTGGGTATTAGCGGAATAAGAATTGATTTTAGAGATTGAGAGGCGAGGGCGGCGCGCGGCGCGCGGCGAGCGGCGAGCGGTGCGCGTGCTGCGGCCTTGATGCGGCCAGAGGCGGCGGCGTTCGCAATAGCGTTCGCTGTTTCCTGCGCCATATTTTAATTGGTGGTTATTTCAAACATTAGTATCATAATTTAACTAAAAATGTCTCGGACGTTAAATAATTTATTGGAAAAAGTGTACCATCATCAGACTTGTGTATCTTTTATCTTGTTCTGTCATTTTAGGGGTCGATGACCTTCGGTCTAAAATCACTGATTTCCTTTTAGTCAATAAAATTGTTAAAGTCGTATTTTCTACATAATTTGACCCGCGCCTTCAAATTATTAATATTGTAAACAACAGTAAGTATTTTTCAATAAAATTTTAACTTTTCTACACTTAGATTAAACGGCTGAAGATATTTCATGTCACCACCGAACGTTTTCTAATTTAAATATTTAATTTTATAAGGAAACTCAGAGCCGTGTCATTTGACTCGCAACGGTTAACTATGGAGATTAAAAATGAATGTACACAATAGAAGAGAATATAACACGACAATCATAGAGTTGGCGTCGCGGGCGCACCGAACCAAATAGGCCATAACGAATTTCTAAAGTAAACATTAAACGCGACGCGCCGGCTGCTGCTCGCGCATCAGCCGCGCCGCGATTCTCGACCGACGTGCATGGCGTTAAGGTCGCAATCGCCACGGCGTGACTTGACTGTTCACGGGTGCCAGTTGCTTGGGCCGGGCTCGGGGACCGGGGACCGGGGACAAAGCGTGCGCGCAGCCAGGGGCAGGGGTGCGCTCGAGCATTCACTACTTTTCGCTCTTTAGCGGGCTTTGTTCCAATTTGATTTATATTCATGGGTCCGCTTTTGTTATACCCCGGCGCTAAATCAAGTGCGAGCGCTCCGCTGCCGCCTTAATTGGTGCTGGATACTGAGTTACTGAACAACTCAATGTGCCCGATGATGTTTCGTTTACGTTTACGCCGACTTTTTAAACCTGCTACGTGGATATCGGGAATGAATTGTAATGTAGCGGAATTAATAAAACTTGCCAGCTTCAAAGTAAAAAAATATATTTTCAAATTGTTACACAATAAAATTTGTATATGACTAGACATAGACTTTGGTAATTGTAACGATGTCGGCACTTTGAACTATCTCAATGTTAAGTTTTCTACTTACTTACTAAAAGTGTAAACACTCTAAAATAGTTTATACATAAGGCGACTAGTGCATTTCACAACCTACTTGTTTATATCATCAAATTTGAGCGTTAATAATATTATTTCTGTAATAATTTCCATAATATCTCTGTTCGTTGCAGTAAAAGTTGTGCGCGCAGTGACCGGCGAGTTGCGCGCCCGCACCCGACCAGCCCGGCGCGCCGTACCCCGGCTCGAGGTTCGTTACGTTTGAATGGTTTGCGGCAGTCTCAAAGGCAGTTTTAAATATTTGATAGTTTTTCTGATTAAAATACTCATCAGATTCGTGAGAGGCAGAGTATTGGTAGCCGCTGTCGTCGTGGTTGCCGCCAGTGACGTCACCCGGCGCGGGAAAGAAGCCGCTGCCCGTCGCGGAGGCGATGCAGTTGCCGCCCGCATTGTTCACCGATACCGTTACGTTACCCACGTTGATCAGCACGCCTTCAGAGGTCCGTAAAAAATTTGATCCGTCAGGGAAAGGCTTGCTGAATCCCTGGAAACTTCTATAGTCGCCGTCCTCGGCGTAGTCCTCGCTCCTATTGGCTAACAGAAATATTTCTCTAAAAGCATCTTTATGTAGTTTATCGGAGGGCGGGCGGCCGGTATGCGTCTCTCGTTGGGCGCCGCCGTCCAACGCGTGCAGCGTGCGCCCGAGGGCGCAGATGTAGTTGTGCGCGAACCGCAGCGTCTCTATCTTGGTGAGCTTCGTGTCCTCGGGGAAGGCGGGCAGCGCGGTGCGCAGCCGGTCCAGCGCCTCGTTCAGCATGTGCATTCTGTTGCGCTCGCGGTCGTTCGCTTTCATTCGTCGGTTTCTTTTGATTCGCATTATTTGCGACGGGCTTTTGCATCTCGTAACTCTATTTTTTCCGTTGGCATATTTTCTTTTCGGTTCGTTTCGATCCTTCGATTTTTTCTCTTTCAACTTGATGGGTGTCGACGTGTTCACACCAGGGAGGAGCTCGTCCTCGAAGCTCTTTATGGGTTCAAGTGGATCTTGGAAAATGTAGCCGAATTCGTCTTCGAAGAGCCTTCGCCTCGCGTGAGAGTGCGTCACTGGGTGGGCGCAGCGCGCTAGGGGGTGGGCGCAGGGCCCGGCGCGGGTGCCGACGGGTGAGCGCGTTACACCGGAGTCGCAGCTGCACGCGCTCTCGCTCAGCTCGCAGCTCTCGACCACGTCGCAGAACATGCCGCTCGTCTGCAACACACATGTCGTTCTATAGGCATACATAAAGCTCACAAGTGTCTGAGTAATATTTGTCAATCGTATAGAAAGTATCGATTTGTTGAATTCATCTTAGGAAATAAAGTTAAAATAACGTCTACTACTTAATACTAGTACTTGAGTTATTTTAGAGATAATCGTAACACATGAAAGTTGCAGATTGTCGTAGCAGTGTGATTTATTCTAAATATCTCATTTGCTTGAAGTTAATGGGGGTGTCAGTCAGGGCACCACTGTTGCGGGGGAGGCGCGGAGCGATCGCGTGTGCGGCGGCAGGTTACGGCGAGTCAATTGAACTTTATCACATTCCACTTCCGGTCCGTGATTTCCGGCCGACCGACATATGTTACTCAAAGGGGGAAAGCCGTGTTTTATTATTGTTTTATTATCCTTTGGATGACTAAAATTTATTATTTGATTTGCAAAGCTGTTTTAGTGTAAGTCTTATCAAAGACATTTAAAAAATGTACGAGTATAGACGAGGTATAGTGAACAAATTTGTTTTCACCGGTATTTTTTCTGAAAGGTACTATATAATTTGTCAAGTTCAGTACGCCACCTTATGTCCTTGTATTGACGTGTAATAAAACATTTTACAAAGTTATAATGAGCTCCATCTGTTATAAACTAGATCATATAATGACAACTATTGGCGATTAGGTAAAATACAATTAATTATCCTGACATGTATGAACAGGTAGCGTTAGTGATGATCGTGTGAAAATGTCTCAAGTGAAGTGTCAACTTTGCCTCCTCTATACATTTTTTGAATTTCTTTGGTCTTAAACCAAAAACGATACCGACAGCCTGCCGTTATTGCTTGACGTATCCCGGGATACATGTAAACCGCAATCAAATTTGTAAAGATCGACTAGATGCGCTGCCGCGGCATTCACACTTGATAGTGAAGTTTTTGATTATTTTTAAGTAGAATATAGATAAAAATAAGACGGAGGGAAACTTTTGAAAAGTTTACCGTAAAAGCTTTACTGTTAAAAACAGTAACAACTTCTGATTGTGTGCGTGTTAGTGCCTGCGAGGTGCGAGCGTGCACGATTCAGTTACGAAGATATCGAAATAATTTGATGATTTCCTTCGCTATTTTATTTTATTTGATGCATGGTCCCCGATCCAATAGAGAGTAAAGACTAACTCGTAAAGACTGCAAAAATAAATATAAATTTAAGCCACCCCCAGGGATAAAAGTTTTAATAAGATTTGAAAATGAAGCCTGCCTTTTGCAAGTCCTTCGAGGGTAAATAAATTAAGATATATTTTTTTTGTCCCGCCCTACCTAAAAATTATATGTTTCATCCAAGTTACACGCTCAGCACTGCCGCCCTGCGCCGCTTGCAGAGTGCACTTAAACATACTACGTGAACAATTTCTATATTTATAATGACACAGTAAATGTAAGCATGTAGTAAAGATATATGAACTCACTTTGTCATGCATCACTTAAGGTTCCGAGCGAGCTTGCGGTGCACTCCCCATTGAAGTAACAAGTAAACCTTAGTGCAGCTCGGCGCGGCCCGAGTCCCGACGTGTCGTTGGTCGCGTGTCGCGTGTCGCGTGGCTGCCGGCCGCGCACTGCCGGGCCTGCGCCCTGGCCCGCCGGCAGCGCGTGCCGTAGGCGGCCCTCGCGCTGACACGCCCACAACACTCCTCTCGTACGATCCCTTTTCTAGTGCCTGTGCGCAGCCACGAGGCCCCGACACTTCACGTTCAGTAAGATAAAGTCAGGTGACTCCAAATAGTAAGAAGTTATAAGTGTCTTCAGAAAAGCCAGAGGACATCAACATAATTAAAAAAGTCTAAGGATGTTGAAACTATAACTATCACGGAAATTATGTCTAAACTGTACAGCTCTCGGTGAGAAGTATTCTCTAGTATTCCGTCATACGGCTTTTTTATATCATTAGTTGCCAAACGAGCAAGCGGCTACCGGAATCCGCCAAATGTCGAAGCAGGATAATTCCCCTTTCTATGCGTCATCTCCACCGACAAATCCACTTTCCCTTCCCATCCTTTCCTTATTAGGAAAGGGTGGGAAGGGGAAGGGACTAAATTAGCACGTACACTCATCGGACAAAACATGGAGTTACTCCCATTTCACGACTGTCTTCTGTGTGGTCGTGGTATTACACCGGGCGCGTCGGTCCATTCGGGCGAAGATGTTAAAGCAGGCTCTACCACTGTCAAGAAAGTAGACGAAGTCACAAGATCCAACTAGTTTAGACGTGCGACCTCCTGGACCCCGCCCGCTCCCCGCTCGCACCCCGCCCGCTCCCAGCCATCCCGCTTAATGGCGCGTAAAATGTATAACATTCGGCATTAATGCTTAACCCTTTGTCGATATTGACAAGCAATAAATAACATAAATATTGGATCAGTAACGCCGCGTACGTAACGGATTTTTTAATGATTTGCTTCGCCAATATATCGTACGTTCTCCCGGTATTTTTTTTAGTAATAAAATAAAGATTGTTTTTTTCAAAACGAAATAAAAAAATGCACATAGGACATAAAGATTTATTTATGATATATTTCATCTTTTTATTAAGAGCGTCGGTGGCTCCGTGGTTCAGGTATTTGACTTGTAATCTATAGGTCTTGGGTTTCGAATCCCGCCATGTACCAATGTGATTTTCGATTTTTTCTATCTACATAATTTACCCGACGTTCTTACGGTGAAGGAAAACATCGTGATGCAACCTGCTCATATCGGCGAAGAAATTCAAAGATAGGTACATATGTGTGAAATCAACCAACTCGCACTGGACCAGCGTGGTTGACTATGGCTCCGAGCCCCTCGGTGGGGACGTATACGTATAGTGAGCTGGTGATGATGATGGCGACCGAGCAAGCTGTCACCTGATATTGCTATAACAGCTAAGTGACCGCGCCCAAATTGAATACGATCAAAGGTTGCAGATGCTATGGCGGTAGAGGCGCAGCGGTAGCCGATCGGTGCAACACCATGACCACGTTGAAGACCGGCGTCAATGGCAGTCAAGATATCAGCGTCTGATAAGTGTATGAGCTAGAGGCCTTATTTTAGTCCTGTTTCTCTTTCCGCCATTTTCGGACAAGAAATGGATGAGAAGTGGAAATGGATTAGTGGAGCCAGGGGACACATACATTCAGGAGAATATCTCTCGTGTGTTTCTTCTTTTGATTATTAATGATAGGCAACGCGTCTGCAAATCTGGATGTCTATGTACAGCGCTCACTTCGCTATTTTGGCGAATTCTGGTAGCCGCTTGCTCGTTTGTCACCTAATATTATAAAAATGCGTTGGCTCCCTTTAATGGACACAGGAGAGGAGGGTACAAAAAAATATATTTACTTTCATTTATCCACTTCTCCTTCCCAACGTTTCTATATTAGTAAACGGTGGGGAAAATCCAGTTGACTCGTGTCTTCTGTGTGCTCGTGGCATTGCACTGTCCGGTACACAACGTCCTTCGTAATGTCTCGATAACTTTAAAAATTAAAGAATAATAATTATGTAGTGTCATATAGTGCAAGTGGATGCCGAGTTTCATGTCAAAGAGAAAAAAAATTGCTGACGTGACAATAGCAATTACATGTTATTTTAATTGTTAGTGTTGAATGTTTTCCACGGCACAGTTGATCCTAACAGCTCCAACTGACGTGCGTAACTAAATGGAAACTATACAGGTTAATTGACAGTTCAACTAAAATTAAATATTTCGACTGTTCAGTAAAAACTGAGGACGAGTAGGGAGCTTGAGATGGCATTGGAGTCGTTTCTTTGTCAAACTTATAAACAACATAAGTACAATCGCCTTGTCGGCTTCGCGCCGCCGGCCCGCTCCGCCGTCCCGCTCCGCCGGCCCGCTCCGCCGCCCGGTCTCATTCAAAATAACAACTATGCCGTTTAAAATAATAAATATAAAGCAAATGTAGATGGGGGTCGTTTAGTTACTTTGCAGTCGCCACGCTCGAGAGCCCATGAATTGATTGAATGCATTATGATGCGGCGGCTGCGAGCTCGAGCGGCCAAAGGGTTGCCTGCACACACACACAAGCCCAACATTTAGTTATCCATGTAAGTCCAAGACACATCTCCTGCTGCGGGCTACGGTCATATACAATTACAATCTAAAAGCATTACTTGAATTATCATTATTATAATTAGTCAACAACTTTTTTTTTTAGTTAGGAAAATATATAATAAACATCTTATAGAAATGTGAGAGCATCACTAAACACAGGCAAGAGGGGCTCTCGCCCGCCCCCAGCTCTGGCGCGCGGCCCGCGGCCCACGGCGCGCGGCGGGCGCGACGCGGGGCTCATTGTTTGCTTGTTTAGTTGTGAGGCTGAGGCCGAGGGTTATCCACCGAGTTTATTTAACGAGCCGGCTAATAGACGGACCGGTTTATTAGAGGAAGAACTTTACAACGGCAATGGTTTTTTGCATGCATACTGCAAGAATTATAAACCAAATACGGCACCGGTGACTTCGGTATCAGTGATGCTGAAGCGTAGCTCCTCGCGCCTCCTCTACGAACCCCGAGGAGCGCCGACGCAAGGCCAACTTTACCGCACTAGAGCATCTTCATATATCAAATTATCCTACATATAACAATCCAAAACCTTACAATAGGAATTGGATTCTAACATTAATGCATTGTAGATATTGCCAGGATATTGTTTCTTATTGTTGTTATTTGCCAACCAACTTCAAATGTTCCAGTATTATAAATCATTGGAAGTTGTAGGCAAATACAAAAATGTTTACGTACGGTACAGAAACAAGTTGTAAACATGACGCTAATCCTTTAAACATTTAAACATTTACAGCCAAAGTAGCGAATTAATCCGAGTTGCGGAGTGGTGCGGGGTTGTGCGGGGGGTGAGGGGGGGGGGCGCCGGGAGTC
>LD688956.1:38072-66183 GCA_003118335.3 Papilio memnon
ATCAAACTGAATGAAAGCTGTGACCTCTATATCGAAGAATTTACAATCAAACGATCTAAGCCGCTGTAGTTGTTGACACAAATGTTGCAGCCATCAATAAACACGACGATGTTACTTAAGAGCTAGTCGGTGGGGGTGGGGGGGGGAGGAGGAGAGGATCCCCGCCCTGCCCCCGCAGATCTTAGCGTGGGAACTTATTTCAGCACCGGAAACTTCAACAGGAGGTTCAACAGGAAATGGTGCAACAGTTTTTACTAATGCAATTAATCTAGCAGCTTTTGACTTTAGTGAATTAGATTAGATAGTCCTTAAGATTGTTTTATTCTAAAGTAAACACTGTATTTTTATTTTACAGTAACAGGGGCTACTAATATTTTGTGATATTTGTTAATAGCGGTAGTGGCAGAAATCCTTCGTAATTATCCCATTAATATATAATAACTTCTATTCTTAGAGATTGCTCATAACATATGTAGCTCATGTATCATGTTTCTATAGTAATTATCTTATAGCGTTATGTACTCGTATGTGTGTATACTAATATCGAATGGAACGTATTTTCTGATGAGAATCAGAACTTGACCCGCCTGATGTCACGGCCTCAGACACGAGGTCAAATAAATAGAGCGAGCCCCCTCTCCCTGCCCACCCCTCTTCGCACCGCGCTCACATGAAATTAATGACTAAAGACCACGATAATTAAGGTTAGAAATACTATAAACCAAGCGTTTGTTTGTATGAATGTTTGTTACCGTCTGTTTCCATCAATAACTTAGGCTACTTATTAATTTTCTTTGAATTCTACGCATAAATCGCGGGTGACAGCTAGTAGTACAAATTGTAGTGTATTTCTTTATAATATTTATAACGTTAATTTATTGCCTGAGGTGTTTGATTGTTCAAAGAACAGGTTGCCTTTCTAACTCTCAATATAAGAGCACGAACTTAAGTAGTTACTTAACGGTCGGTAGACGCATGCTGTACTTGTCAGACCTACCTTACCCGAGGTAAAGGGAACAAGGCAAATCGATGAATGTCAGGAAACTGTCAGGAAATATTCTCTGTTAGGTTATTGATATTTATTTTCGATCTTAATCGATTTCAAAGCAAGATCTTGTTATCGCCAAAGTTACAATATTATGCTTAATTTAATTTAAAGCTGTTGTATGATATAAATTTTATTTAAATATCTAAATAACATGTGTGCGGCCGCAACACCTGCACGACGACCCTGACCTCCGCCGCGCCGACCCTTATGTTTACGAGCGCCGTTGCTAAATTTAAACCTTTTTTCACTAGCCCGACTAGCCCGACTAGCCATTCTTGTCGTGCGCGACTTCTTTCTTGCAATGTACCAGCTGCACTGGCACGGCGACTCTCTTCGGAATAGTCGAGCGCGGCTCGCCAGTGGAAATGAGGTCTATGTTATTGCCGTGATGGTGATATCATCTCTTACAATAATAATTAGTTTTGTGAAATAATTCATAATGGATTAAGACCTCGTGTTTAATTTAAAAGGATTAATGTGCTTGCAAACTGAGTCTATAAAAAGCAGACTGATTTCGTCTATTTAACTTTTGAACGCATATAACATATGCGTAGAGTGGAATAGATTATTACTTCTCTACGATGCTTTGAACGCGTTGATGTCTTTTGTACGAACTCTTGTTATTTTTTTCTAACCGACGCGACGTGCGCAACTAGATAGCAAGAATGCATATTTATCACTTATCTTATGTTTTTGTTATACAAACAAATATAAATAAATGATACACGCTAGTCGATTGCTTTAAAATACTCAACTGCCAATAAAACGAACATTGTGTGCACGCGAACTTACGAGTAAAACGTAAAGAATGTGCACAAGTATTTAATATACCTACAGTCAGCAACGTAAGTATATATTTACACAACTATAGAACTGTATACACTTTCGGTTTCAAAAATATGCAAACACTAGCTGTTCCCTCGCGGCTTCATCCGCGTGAAATTATAAAAACTTTATTCTATTGGTTACAATTGTCAAATTCTCAATTTCAAATGTCAAAATTCAAATGCACAAATGACAAGCAAGGCCTTTGACATTTGATAATAATTACCGTTACCATAATAACCTTGTTGCCTTAATGTTGGCAGCTTGTAGTTTATGGTCCCTTTTCCACATGCAGGTTTTTTCAAATTTATTTACCCCCTTAGTTTAATAGCGTGGAAATGTATAGCCTAAGGCGTGTCGTAAGTGTAGGGCTCTTTATTAAAGAAAGAATTATTATATTAAAAAATATGCTGTGATTGCTGAGATCCTACGCCACAAAGTAGTGTGTGTTTACGCTTTATTATATAAGTATAGATATAGATTAGTCAGTAATATTAAGGCAACCAAAAGCGGATATATCTGAAATATAGCTATACAAAAATGCAGCAGACTGGAGTTGTGATGTACTGGAATGATGTGAGTGTCGTAAGTGCATCTCGCGACAGTTCTCGAGGCGTTTGTGCAAAAATGCGTAGAAAGTGAGAGTTAGAGTTTGTGAGCGCTGCACGGGGTGGTGCGGGGAGGGGAGGTATGTCAAGATGCTGTGACAGTCGACGCGCTCGTTCGCTTTCTGTTCGTGCACTCAATCACAATATCAAATAATAGGCGTAACTTTTTCATACAATGTGATTAATAGTTTACGACCGCATTTAGAACTAGGAATTGGTCACTGAGGCCCTCAGCGCAGGTTCCTCATGATAAATCAATACTAATGGGTAAGGTAGTAAATGTACAAAACGAGGAAGTACGTCGTTCTGAGTTTAGTTCTTTAGTTAGTATGAATTTTGTCGCATTAAAATATTTAAAGAGAATTAATTTCAACTGACGATCACACGTCATGATCCAGTAACTGGTGTAAGGGGGAGGGCTAGTGTACCGCGGGGCGTGGGGGGGGGGGGACGGAGGGCGAAAGTTAAAGAATAAATTGGTTTTTACTTCGATAAATTCTTGACTTTAAAGACAACACTTGATGCATTGCTATCCTGGAGTACGTGATTGTCGTTTATTTTGCTATTAATTGCTGAAAAGTCTCTAATTAATCTGCTGAAAACATTTAAAGCGACACGCAAATGTAATTGACATATATGAATACATTTGTTTTTATTATTAACAACCAACCTTGTTTAGATTATGTAAAACTGTGTGATTGCATAACACGTTGAATTAACGTTAACTTAATTATCTCATTTAATATTAACGTTGTTATAATAAACAAAATTGCATTATACGCTGGCAAGAGGTAATAAAGCCAGCAGTCCAGTATGACATCCTCCAGACCAATCTATGTTTTGCAGTCATTCCCTTCTTAATGTCACCGTTCTCGCAATCCATTTATCTCTACCAAAGCATAACCATATGTGTCAGAATCAAAAGCGTAAATAAACGCCACACTGCGCACATTGTTGATGATGTGTGCGGTTCAGGAGGACGATTAGTTCAGGGACATTATATTATGCATGTACATTACATTGTGACAAAAGAATTAGTTCATTTACCTTTTAGAAAGTACCCACGTGATACAAACTACCTGTGTAACTGTTTTGTACACAGTAACACTATCGTCATATTTTCGTTACGCTGTGAACAGTATAATTTTGATATCAAAACTTTAGTTTAAGTTAGTTTAGTAAAGATTAGTCTAAGTTACTTTTTGTATGTTTTGTATGTAAAGCAAGTTACATATTGATAGAAGAATATAGTGTCCATTAATTTTAATTAAAATTGGCAAATGTCTGCGCTTACATTCGGCTTCAATGAGACTTCATTTGATGCAATGTCAATGATGCGAAAGTAAGCTTTCAAATTAAACTTTCGAGATGTAACAATGAGAAGAGCACGAGGTCAAATTTGCATTCGCAGGAGTCGAGTTGATGCTTGCTAACGTTCCGTTTATTAAGCTGGTAGATAACATGATTTTTATAACATTAAGAGCGTTCGCACACCTTTGACTAAACTATCTCATGGCTGTTTAGTCTCGCTTTGTTTCCTATGATCTTATATGTAGGTGCGCACACAACTCGATTTTTAGTTGTACAACTAAACAGTTGAATTGGCTGCGAAACAATCAACAACGCACAACAGTTATGCGATTGTTTAGTCAAAGGTGTGCCCCCGTTCTAAATTAGCGCAGGTGATCGTCTTCAGCAATTAGCAGCTGCTGTGAATAATAACAGCGCTGGAAATAATTGCACAGATTATAGAACGACCACTGGAGCGCGTTTAGAAATTCATAAAAAGTGTGTCAGTGTGCTGAACCGAGATATAAACTTAACGCCACATAACTTCCGTCGTGTGCCGTTACACCGCCCGGCCCGGCTCACAGCAACACTCTTATTCTTTGCAAATGTAACGTTATAATATACAAGTTTTAAACTAAACTAGTTTTTAACTAAACCATTGGTCAAAATTCAAATATTAGAAATTTATTTTGATTATAAAACCTTATGCTTTTTTTAAATACATCGCTTCGCGCGATTACCTTAAAAATGGGCCCAAAGTTATCACTTCTCGAATCAAATAAGATAAAGTAACCGAGATGTTAATTGTATAGGTTTTATTTTTTACATACATTAATATCTATCTAAATATTTATTGAAATAAGTCTGTCTGTACGAATTCTCATAAGCAACGTATTGTTTGCCAAATCTGCGTGTAAATTGCATACTAATTGCATCTGACTTCGTGATCGGTGACGAATTCGATTGAAATACCACGCGGTGTGACGTAATCCAACATACTAGACTACATCCAAATATGTTAAATATGTTTTGAACGACTTTAGTCACTAAACATTATTTCTTGTATATTTAATTGTATACAAGGAATTTTTTATCGATTAGCAGATTCAGATTCTTTCTTGAATTGTTTTAGACTAATTCAGATTCAGAATTCGTTGTTGCATTTAAGAAATTTCAAAGTATTTTTTAAATAGCTGCAGTAACGTTGCGAATAAAATAATATAGTGTTTTTAAGTGGACAATTACAATGTGGGTGTTACATTTCCATACAATGTGGTAGATAATGCGATGTGTGGATGTTGGACACCAACTTTCGTGTACGAAGGAAAGTGTGCCGGCCTCTGCGTGGCCAGCGATAGTGTTAGGATGCCCCCGTATCGCACTCCTTGTTTAATATTAAACTATACTCGTACACTACGAGCGGGCGCACACCTTTGTTTAAACTATCGTACAACTGTTGCACAACTAAAAATCGAGAGGAGTGCGCACCTCCATATAAGATAATAGGAATCAAAGCGCGACTAAACAGTTGTGCGATAGTTTAGTCAAAGGGGTGCAATTGTGAGAAACTATTGTACTGTTTTAGGTAACTTTAGTACTTCAAATGATTACGAAAGTTACCTTTGATTTTTTTCTAAAAATAGATATGAAATACTAACGTATTGTAGAGAGCTTTTATTTCGTAATATTCATTTAATATCTAATGTGGGAGAGTATGATCAAGAAACATTAAACGTTTATTAATTTCCCAGCTTATCGGACACCGAGCTATAGAACATTAACCTTCATACAGGGAACGTACGCCGGCCATCTAAGTAGCCTCTAACTAAGTCATTACTGCTGCGCCGTCGAGCTAAAACCGATCTTATTGCCTTCGTATTACAGAACAAAGTGGTGGCAGTAGTGTATTTGTGTTGAGTGCTCTCGGTCCGGCTATTTAAGGCCGGCAACTTTCCTGAGAGCACTTTCTCGCGACGTTACGTGAACCATCTCGGCTCTCGAGTCTCCAGCCGACGCAGTACTTATACATCGCTTACGTAATGATCGTAAATTGTAAGCCTAACTGTCTACACTCGGCATCATATCTGCAGCGATAGCTGGATTTGTTATACAACCGTCGCTAATACACTCGATATATACATATTTGGAAAATGACAGACTGTAGTCTAGGACGTTTATTTCATACCCATTTAGATGAAATGTCATGAGATGTTAACGTGCGCACACCTTTAATTGACTATTGCACAAATGTTTAGTCGCGCTTTGATTCGTATGATCTTATATGGAGGTGCGCTCACTACTCGATTTTTAGTTGTGCAACTAAACAGTTGAATTGGCTGCATAACAATCGATAATCGCCACATTGTGCGATAGTTTAGTCAAAGGTGTGCGCCTGCTCTGAGTCGACAGTTTTCTGTACGATGTTCAATTTTAAGTTCTAAGCGACATAATTCTTTGACTGTACACATTTACATAAGAAATATTGAAACTTTAAGAATTACGGTATTACGATACCAAAATAATTATTTAATAAAAGATAAAAGAATTATTTAAATTTCATTTCTCAAGTTGAATTTAGCTTTATTTATGAAAACGTCTATGTCGCTAGTCCGGATATCATTAAATCGTCAAGTTACTTATATTTATATGTGTATATTTTGTATGTATGTATAATAACCGGTGTTTAGATGTTGCCGGTGTCCATTCGCTGTGGAGGGCCGCAAATGTCCGGCGCTCGCCTTGCCCTACATAGGGCCCGCGCCGCGTCGCCGTCATACTTTATATTGACTAATTAATGCAATTAGCAATCAAAACAATGTCTGAATGCTGATAATATTCAACATTGTATTCGGTTATTAATACAAAAACAATATCATTATGTAATTTAAACTTTTGAGAGACATAATAAACTAATTATAAAACAGTCACGTATTTATGGTATAAATGTAATTTTTTTGATACGATGGACTTATTTAAATCCACCGGACGCAATGGTTTCAAATTAGTTGTTTTTTTTATTAAAATAGGCCTAAGCTTTTCAACCGACGCTAATCGGTTACTCAGGTTACGTGCGGTAACTTTTTTAACCGATTAGCTCGGCTCATCGTTTATTTGTGTCGCGGCGCGCTCTCCAAGTTTTTGTGATGGCTCCGACCATCATTATTCAATATATTTTATTTACTTCGATACAAAAAATAGTAGTAAAGTTTTATTTAAATTTTATTTATTTATATAGTTTAAAGATGGCTACAAATATAGTTAGTTTTTAAATGAATGATTTTTCTACTAGAGTATTATATAATCTGGATGCGTGGCAGATCACCGTCGAAGTACGGCCGATAACTCATTTCTCGAAGTGCTTCAACGTACTTTTTTGACTACTTCACGTTAAGTCATCGTTTAGTACTAGGTTCACGTTAAGTCAATAGATCATTCTTCGCAATGTGCTTTGTTTATAGTTGTTTATTTGTATGTAGGGTGTGCGCATGCGCGCTACCTGGGCAAGGAGATAGGCGCGCTGTCCCGGCTGCAACACGGCGTGCGCGGCGCGCTGTTCGCCGTCGACTCGCGCACCCTCTATCTGCACGACTTCCACTACGACGGCGCCGGACCAGGTAATACCAGTTTTATTAAAAACTCATAAATATTTATCTACAGCTAAGATTAATTTAAGTAGCTTAGAAGAGCTTTAGCTCAGATTTCCCAAGCCCTAAATGAGTACGTAACATAATATTGTCTTTATAAATTAGAGTCCAATTAGATAGACCTAGAAAGAGATGCATGGATTGCGTGAAAGGTGACTTGATCAAGAAGGGAGTGATGACTGAGATGACGTATGATAGAGTTATGTGGAGGACAAAAACCTGTTACACCGACCCTACGGGAGTAGGATAAGGGAGGATAAGGGAGGGGAGGATAGGGGAGGTGATGAAATTAGAGTCCAATTTTGTTTAGTTTTTACGATGACTGTTTTTTTTTTGCCAAATAATGTTTTTATACATGTAAATGTTCGCGATGCGTGACGAGTGAGTCAGTGACCGCGTTGACAAAATGTTACGCATCTCTGACTCTGACGCAGCCATCGAAGTAGGAAATCAATTGGTTTAAGAATTTTGGTTTCACCGTTTTTAATTATTTTTGAAACATAACCTTTGGTCTGTTATCTAAACATTGTGCAAACTTTGCTGTGACTTAAATTAATGTAATATAATAAGCATCAATTAAATTAATCTAAAATATATGCAGTCACTGAAGAATTTATTTTTTAACTATTTTTAATGTAAATATCTTACTTTAGGAATTGAAGATCTTATATTTAGGTCAATTTTAATCATTACTTTACAAAAACGTTTTTAGCAAACCAAATCCCGCGCTAAATCTTGAAACACAGCAAATGAGCGCTAGGAGCTGGACCATTTAATTCTCTTAATCTGTACAAAGCACGCGCCGTCACGGAAGTGCTCTAATTCAGTACAAAATAGCGCCTGATTTTTAAAGAGAATGGTATAACCTTTAACATTTATCATGCATTCATATGCCATGCTAGCTAAGGTTTGTTCCTTAAAACCTGCACCAGCAATAGCTGCAGCAAGTTGAAGTGCAATGCAATGAATTACAGCGAGTTGTGTGTGTTGTAGCGGCGTATTTCTTCGTGGGTACATCGAAGGGGCCGTCGTCGTCTGGCGTGCGGTTACGCGACGAGCGCGGCGGGGCGAGCCCACTGCGCGCCTACCGCGGCGAGGGGCTCACGCTGTCGCTGCCTGAAGGACACACGCTGCGCGATCTGCGCTGGTTCTCCGTATGGTGCGACGAGTACGCGGTCAGTACACACCTGTATAACCTTACCCAATAAATATCCCTACGGTCACTTTGCGTCTTTAACATTGTGGTCAGCTTGACTGTACATGATGTCGATGTAGCTGTTACCCTGGTCGGTAGTTTTATGTTCAACGATTATCGTACTGAAGTCGATCAGCAATGGAAAATTTTACTCTGATTAAGATGAAGGGTAACATTGGTATGTTTATGTAAGCGGTTGCACAAATATCAATATTCATAAGATTGCGCGTGCGCATGCCGAGTGCAGCGCGGATTGCGTACTTAGAGTTACAGTACCTGCAAGCGTTTCACAGGATATAAGCCATCACCAGCGCTGTAGCGACATCACTTCCTCAACTGTCTCAGATGGAATGTTTTACAAGAAGCAAAGGAGAGGGCATACACCTTTGACTAAACTATCGCACAACTGTTGTCAGATTGTCGATTGTTTCGCAGCCAATTCAACTGTTTAGTTACACAACTAAAAATCGAGTAGTGTGCGCACCTCCATATAAGCTCATAGGAATCAAAGCAAGACTAAACAGTTGTGCGATAGTCTAGTCAAAGGCGTGCGCGCGCTCTACTTTGTCGGTTGAATTCGAAAGAGATAGTCAATGTTAAAAATGAGTGAGCTGGTGACGAAGTATGTGTGTGGCAAGGGGTTTGATAGTTTGTGTACGCAGGTGAACTTCGGCAGCGTGAGTATAGCTAGCGGGCTGGAGTACCCGCGCCCGGCGCGACTGGGCGCGTTGCGCGGTGTGCACGGCGTGCGCTCCGAGCCGGTGCTCGCGGTGGATGCCCAAACGCTGCTTGTGCCCAACTTCTCGTACGACGGCGAGGCTCCCGGTGAGTACTTACTAAACTGACGTAACATTCTTCTCTAAGACGGGGTATTACTTCGTTTATACCTTGATTTCGATATCGATGAAGTTGTGAGAATGTGCGTGAAATATTGATTGACGTTTATGTTAGTTAGTAACAGTTAAATTGAATTTAGTACAGTAAAAAGCAATAATACAACATTTGAACAAATATAAATAAAGAGAAAAATACATTTAGCACGCCCGAAGGGCTGCTTATTGTTGTTACTTTGTATCGATAAGGTTTTAGAAAATCGTAATCAACTTTAACAAAGTAAACATGTTATGGACAGTTACTTTACAATGATAAATAAAAGTTGTAAAATGTCTTGTAAACAGTTTTTCCAGCGCCGCCGCCCGCCGGTATGAACTCGTAAACAGAGAACAATTAAATGAAATTAGGACAGACAACAAAACTTTTCACATTTACCTAATTTGAAAGTCTCTACATTTTAAATGAATACTAAATTAACAAGAAACAATTGCTCTGAAATTGGATAACAAAATGAATAACAATAAATTACTGTGAAATTCATCACCTCGATGACATTTTAGAAAATACATATGACCTTTAACATATTGTTATTAACTGACTTCCCAAAAGAAGAAGGTTATCAATTTTACATTTTTTTCTCAACGTGGTCTCGGTAGCGCGATTAATTTGCAAAGTAATGTGATTGTATCGCTGTCTGTATGGCTGTCTGAGAACTGAGACCCCAGCCTTACTTAACAGCGGAGTGGTCCCTGCAGCTCCACCCTCACGGCGCAGCGATGACGTCACCGCAATGACGTCACTGGGAATTATTGTGCTCACTTAGTGACAGTTTGTGTATAGAAAGGTGCGCTGCTTCTAGCTTTGTTATTGTCTATTGTTTTAGTGAATGAGCGCTGTCCCGAACCCGACATGCAATACTTCTCATTGTAATACAATATCGTGATTACACTTTGAAATCTGATAGCGTATGATTAGCCAATAAGCTCTCTTTTGTCTTTAATGATATTTGTAGTCGTGTTGTATACTGAGGCCTTTATTAATTGGCGGTTAGCGGTTAGCGAGGATCTCTGGGTGTGGTGCGGGCCGCGGGCCGGGGCACGTTGTGGGGCGAAGCGTAGTATTACCTACGGCTCCGGGTTACTGCAGATGAAACCCGACCGACCCTCGCATGTAATATCACGCCAGCTCCCAAACTGATCCTTTCCCAGGAGCAGGCTTATTATAGAATTTCATAACGTTACCGTAACAAGATGATTTTCTCATCTACTAAATATATGGTAAGTTCATATTTCCCGGGAAAATATTCAAGTAATGACATGAATTATTATTTGGGCTGAAGATTGTTGCCATCAAGTTGATGTTGCGCAGACAATGGCCGCATCGCCGCCGCTGTTCTGTTGCAACTTGTAACAATGATAATGTTATTTTGTGGGATGAATTTAAATGAGAGACTTTCACATGGGAACGTTTTACTTCACAAGCCCTCAAATAATAAGAACATATACGAGTTTCACTCAAAAAACACTGCGGTTTTGCTTAAAATGTGTGTGATAACGCGTTGTCTAATGAGCGAAAATCCCATTCCTTTCACCGAAAAAATCTGTCAGCATATTTCTCGTGTAAACAAAGTCGTCATACAAGATATACTTGTAGTGTGGCTATCGCAGGTCCGTCAGTATGTATGTGTTTCAGATGCCAAGTTCTGGGTGGGAAGGGGAGAGACGCCCTCGCCGCAGGGTATCCGCATACCCGACGAGAACGGCAAGGAGGAGCCGCTGCGCAAGTACGACAACAAGACCATCGTCCTCACTCTACCCGGGGTCAGTACATTGACATTTAAACTTGTGCTAAACTAATACAGTTGTTATAAAATAAAGATTGCGACAGGAGCTGACGGTATTCGACATCGGGCACTTTGCGGTGTGGTGCGAGGCTTTCACTGTGGACTTCGGGCACATCGTGCTGCCGCGCGCCGCGCTCGCCAACGTTCCTCCCAGCCTTAAGATGCTGGGCGTCTCGCCGCAGGTACGTGCCTCCGACAACATTCTAATGTTCATTCAGGCTGCGGCCAATTTGAATCAACATGCGGCCATCATGCTTCCAATATTCATCCGTCATTTGGCCAATTTATGTTTGTCCAGCTTTAGAGAAAAGCTTTGAAAGCTTTATGAAATACTGCGCCGGATTTAAAAAAGCTTTCGTGACTGTTGTTATTGATTAACACTTTTATCTTTCGTTGAGCTTTTCAAGTATTAAGATGTCTTTCTTATTTTGTATTTCCATATAGAGCACAGATAAAATACAGAAATACATTGGAAGTTATATAAAATTACCTTAAAGCGTGTTTCGTAACTAAACTGTAAAGTTAGTTGGTGCAATCAAATTTAATTACGTTTTCATTGCGTAAGTTTTTTTGTTTACATTTTAAAAAACAACACCATCATTTGAGTGGCGTGGGGCGCGGGGCGTGGGGCGTGGGGCGCGGGGCGCGGGGCGCGGGGACTAAATAAACATAACAGTTAAATCACTTTATGTTTATTGGCGAAATTGCGACTAGCTCCGAAAGAATATAATTACTATAATTTTATATGTTTATCTGGAACACAAAATATTCAGGAAATTAAATTGTGCGACAAACAACTGTACCTTTATTTATTACTGTTTATTAACTATTCGCGAAGTAGAAGCAAAGCTGTGATAATTTCAAATAATATCAATAAATATGAACAACTTGTTTGTTACGAGAAGCGCGCGTTGTGTAACCCGCGAAGCCTTTCTACTTAATCGACGAATACTTCAACTCAATAGCATAACTTCACCCTTGACATATCTAAGTTAACTTGCTCCATTGTTTAAATGGTTCGGAATTACTCACAAAACTAAGAAATCTAAGATAAAAAAACAACTTAAAGCATAACACGTAACAGTTAACTGAGCGGAAATTACGTCAAAGTATTAGTTTAGTTGCTAGTTGTTGCATAAAAACCCACCAGCTAATTCTAGTTTATTACAGAGCTTTCCTATTCGTCCTACACGTCATCTTTTATTCTCTACAGAGTTAGCCGTGCTTATCCTCTTTCTCTACATACTTTTTGTAGTTCTCTCTCCCTGCGCGCCTCTTCGTTAGCTTAGCCATCAGTTCAGCGAAGGTTTGCCGCTCTTACTTGGAAGCAATGTTGCTAAAGTAGTGTGGCAATATATCAATAGAGTTACAAATGTGTTTATGTAATGTCCGATAGACGCTCGTTTGCTTTCTACAATAAAATAAGTAAAACTATTTTCGTGTCGTCATAAAACAATAGACGCCACAAACATCTCTGTTAGTGTTATTATATGCAATTAAAAACAATTTGTATTGAATTAGAAACAATGGACAGCGTTGTTGTGCAACATGTCGTCTAACTTGTCAGCCCGTGAGAGGCAATACGTGTTTAGAGACGGGTTTTATGTCGAAAGTTTATTGATGATTTTAAAGCATAGAGTACTTTGAACTGCGTTAATAATCGTTACGACTTAGGATCTATCAAGAAGCGAGCACGCATCACAAAATACACACATATTGAAGGATTCCTAAAGTGATAAAATTTCACGCCAAAGCAACGCTCTCATTTACCTGGCACCAATTAGTTAGTGGCCAGTGCTCGTCCACACGCTTTGTTCCGAGAACATGTTCGCTAGCGTTCCATTGTAGTGTTACACAAAATGTTGTCACAGAAAAAACAAAATCTCCCACTTTGTTTAAATCTGAGTAAAATTAGATTATTATCAAACTCACAGTAAGATCAACACAAGCTACGTATATACTAAATGCTGGTGCATTTAGTATATTTTCTGGGAATAAACAGTAAACTATACATTTAATATGTTGAAACGTTAATGATAGCTCCAGCGTCTTGGAGTCAGTAAATTAACATGTCCTTATGAAGATTGCAGTGTTGTTGAGCGTGTTGATTTTATTATTTTGATTAATTAATTAGTTATTCAAGTTTTTTTAAATGTTTAATATTGTCGGAAACTTTTTGCCAAACTCAATGTTGAGTCCATTTATTCATAAGGCGTGACAAGATAAAAATAAATGCGAAATATCCTTAATTTGGAAACAATTAATTAATATGTATTATGTTAACTGCGGTATTTTGTTATCTGCATCCCGCTTCTTTTATTCGTTCTCTATTTATTTATTAGTCCTTTAGGTAGTGAGAAGTTAAAAGATGGCCGTAAATAAAAAAAGAATAGAACGACTATGGGCAATTCAATTATTTCCCCTTTTGATTTGTGATAATTGTTTATTACATTTAGCATTGTTGTTTTGAAAGTTAAATTGTTTCTAGATTTACAATTTGTGTATACTATTGCAGTTAAATGTTTTTGTTTAACCTTAATACGCTATTCTACAATAATGATTTAACCTTTGCGCACACCTTCTGCATAACCGTGGCGACCGGCGACGGCAGCGCCCTGACCCCAGCAGCGGCTGCTATTTGTCAACATTATTTATGTTATATGTTAATCATGCTGATTATAATTCTTCATTAAGTTAATCTTCGTTTTGTTTACGTCTCACTAATACACATTTCATATTTTCATTTTAATTCGTAACATCTCGTTGTTGTGGCGTATTACGTCCTTAAAGAAGACAATCGTTTAAGTGGGCCACAGCACGAGAGAGCAGCAGATGTCGTGACGTCGCCGACGTAAGGCTGACGTGATGCCGCGACTTGTGAGCGAGGAGTGCGAGGCTCGCGGGCCTTTGCATTCCGCTCTCGTAACATATTGCTTAACCTTCACGATGAGGCTAATCTTTACTGAGCTTATAACTTATGCTTTGACGGCGGTGCGACGGTGCAGCGGTGCGGCGGTGCGGCGGGCGCTCACCATTCGAGACTCGCTAATAGTCCGATCACCGGCGCGGCACTCCCGGCCTCGTTGACTCACGACATGCTTCTATTGACGCTTGGGAATGCAATCGGTCGCTCGATGCGATTTCATTCAACATTTATTCATCCCAAACCGAGTGTGGCCACAGACCATGTGACGGCGCCGGCATACTCCCGCTCTCAGCTTTCGCGCGATCATCCCCGTCTCATCTTTGAGTATCATTAGTCTAATCGAGTTGAGTGAGCAACGGGTCCCTGAGCGCAGGTTTACTGTTGCAGAGCCGCAACAAAGCGCTGGCCGGCGCCGCCCGCCCCGCCGCCTCCCGCGCGCCCCGCCCGCCCCCCGCTCACCATGACGTCACCACGTACCGGCCCGCGCGCCTCGGCGCCGGCCCGCCCCTCCCGCTGCCCGCGCGCCCCACTCACCGCCCGCACACGCGCAGGGCCGACACCTACGCGCCCTCTCCTCAGCAACTCTTGGACGATCAGACATCACTGAACAAGGACAACCGCGATCACGAGCAGCCCACTCCAAAACTACTGAAACATGACGAAGACCAAAGTAATGAGCGTCAAAATGTATTCTTTGGGCTCGCGAATGGTCAACCACAGTATCGGGAGCGGACGCCGGAGGATCGAAGTTATCACAGTGCGCATCGCGAGCATCGTCCCGAGCCCTACCGGTACTTGAGCAGGGAGAATCAGGAGCTGCTGCGGCAGCAGGAGCTGTACGAAAAGCAGCGGCGGGTGCTCGAGCAGCAGCTGCTACGGCAGCAGGAGCATTACCGCCTTGAGCAGGAGCCTTACAGACACCGGCTGCTGAAGCAGGAGCGGCAGGACTCTGCTGTCGTTACGGTGCAGCGCAGCCTCGACCTTGACCCGGCGGCGGCGAGCACGCTCCCGCTGTGAGCCCCAGCGCACGCCGCCTCGCAGCTTCGCAACATTTTCGCAATCCTCCCGTTTTAGGCTTTTCATATAACGTTCGTAACGACAGAGCATCTCGCGATCCATCAGTTATACATTTCGTCACAGCAGCCGCGGCGTCTGCGCCGTCTGTTGGCTAATTCCATACATTCATGCATACACGTGTGTACGTTGAGGCGTGGCCGCCCTTCTAATAGTCCTCTCACCGGCGAAGCGACCTCCATTCCAAAACTGTTGTTTGTTCGACTAATTTGCGGAAAAATAACAACGTTATTTTGTTTTTATATTTTAAAACGGCCAGTATCTATGAATGAAGATTTACAAAAATTGTATCGAAAATAGCCATTTGTTTAAATATTTTAAGTGGTTAGGTTTAAGCATATAATGTACTTAAGTACAAGTGAAATGTCGGGATGTACTCCACTTAGCGGTCCTTACTCACGTCTTGTCTTGTGATGTAATACTCAGTACAAAGTCTCCAGCTGTGATAAAAGTCTACTTTATTTTGGGAAGTCCGTATTTTCAATTTCTACTTAATCGATGTCCAGTTGTCTAACAGTACTTAGGTTCTTATTTACTTGTTTTAAGACTTTTTCTTATATTTTTTACATGTTATAAATAATAATCATCAAATGGGTAACAATAAAGCTTGCCAAGTTGAAGTTAGTTTTTTTTTACCGTTAATCTTACCAGGTCAATTTTTTAAGGGAAATTTCTGCATTTGTTTTTAATTTACATAAACTTAAAAAATTACGTCGATAGAGTCGTAAAAGGGCAATGAATCTTTACATATAATTAACAATATTTGAATTGTAATGAGACAATGAGGCTCCCGATTGTCTCTGACAATTAGATTGTATTTATCGCAGAACGTAGCAAACACGAGCTTGCCGGAGGCGGATATTGCATTGTAGGGCAAAGGAAATTAAAACAACCAAAATGCATGCATTTAGGAGCTGCTTGTGACAATATTATAATTTAAATGTAATTAACTGTAACTACTCTGTTAAATGTACCAATGAAACATTACACTGTAGATACGAATAATACGAACTTTAACATAACCACTCCAAGTTTCTATTTATTCAAATGAATAACATAACGAAGCTCGTGTAACTTAGAATAATGCGCGTTGCATGATTCCCACGACATTTGGAGTTAACTGTTCTGAGTGAACCTTGAAAGCAATTTAAAACTTGTAGCTTGATGTTTCTGCTTATATTACGTTATTGTATCCACTCATTGATTAGCGAATTAACTCGTTGAATACGAGTCATGGTTCATAATTCCGTTTATATAAGGAGATGTGGAAGCTTTCTAATACCATTTAACTTGTGAGTTTTAAGATAATTGTTTCTTATGCCGTTATAATTACGCGAGAGCATATTACAACAGCTCTCACTGGTTATTCAATGTTTTAGAATAGCCACAGAACAGTTACAGAAATATTTTACCTTAGCAACAATGTGAAATTAGATAGCGCGGGTTCGGTAAGTGAAGGTTACTTAAATGTAGCGCTAGTTGGGGGAGATAGTTGTCGCAACCTGTGGCCTGGAAGGGCTGAGCATGTACTCATGTTGCAGTCGAAGCTGAACTGCGAGGTGCTGCTCGACGAGCTGGCGTTCGAGGTGCGCTGGGCGATCGCCGGCGACAGCATCGTGGTGCAGCTCGTTGCCAAGATAGGTAACTACCACATATTAGCATCCACTATCAGCCACTACCAGTCAGTAACAAACACTAATTAAATTATTAAATTAAAGTAGAGATCAATAGCAGCGGGCATTGCTTAATCAGTAGGTCTTTTACAAAACGTACTACAGTTTTGTAAAAGCTGCGGAATCCAAGGCATAGCGAAATAGCCTCCGGTAGCCGTGAGATATGTAATGTGCGATGTGTATGTGTGTATGTGCAGAGGACGGGGACTACATGTCGTTCGGCATCTCGGGGCACCCGGCGCGCACGCAGATGGTGGGCGGCGACGTGGCCGTAGCGTACATCAACCAGACCACGCTGCGCGGCTGCGCCGAGGACTACTACCTCGACGCCAAGAGCCAGTGCGCCGGCGACCACGGCGCCTGCCCTGACGATCGGCTCGCTGTCAGTACTATACATACATTGCTTCCTTTTCTACCAATTGCTATTTGATTTGTTTAAAAACTGGTATTCGTCTAAAAACTTATTAATGGATATGTATCTTTTCTTTTTTTCCTTTTTTAGGAGAACACGAATTCTGTTCGTCTTCTGAACGCGGCGCTGGTGAATGGGTACTCGATAGTGACGTACCAGCGACCGCTGCGCGCGGCGGACCGGCTAGACCTGCCCGTGTTCACCAACGCCAGCCAGCCCATCATCTGGGCCGTCGGCCCGCTCAACGAGGCCCTGCAGGTTTCCTATCACCACCACTACAACAAGGTAAGCCAATGACATTTCATAGTTATAAGCATAGTTTTGGCGTACAGCTGATGTTGTTTGTATTACGGCATCGGTATAATTTTGCTTTGTCATTTACGCGTCTACATTTAAAATTGTCAGGACGACAAGTTCATAGAGTTTGGTCGACCGCCGGTGTGGAATTGCCCCATGCCTGACGGCGAGGAGGAGCCGCCCCGCTCCCCGCCCCGCTCGCCGCCGTCGCCGCCCCCCCAGCATAACAACGAACACCAGGTCTGCATACTACAAACTATAAATAGTACATTACATACTTGTATCCAATCCATTGCCATGATTTTTTAAAAGACGCGCTATTAGAGGTCTGTTACATGAGGATTACCTTTTCTTTTTTCAAGTGGCGATTTGTTTTAACATCTGTCAATGATTGTTCCCAGGTGACGGCGATCAGGCCGCGGCCGGTGCCGAGCCCGCAGCCCGTGGCCAAGGTGGAGGCCTGGGAGATCCCCGGCATCCAGTGCTACGAGCCGCCCGACGGCGTGTTCTACGCGCAGATGGGCCCCACCGGCGGCAAGCAGGGGTACTCCGCCATCACCGGTAGGTGGCCGTCTCCAGCTGTGTTCCTGTCGCAATGTGAATGTCGGTTTGTTTCAATCTTATGTGACGTATTAGGTCACGTGGGATGGGGCATCGCGTGGTACATCAACGGATTGCTGGTGCCCGAGGTGACGCTGGTGCGCGGCCGCAAGTACACGTTCGTGGTGGAGGGCGGCAGCGACCCCGCGCAGCCCGCGCGCTACCACCCCTTCTACATCACCAACGACCCCGTCGGCGGCTACTACCACAAGTCCGATGACGAGAAGAAGGTGCGAGATTGTTACATTCCTTTGTAATCACAACTGTTTTCAAATAATTGGGAATTATTTGATTCCTAGAATATTGTGACGTATGCTGTTCATCATCATCACCAGCTCACTATACGCCCCCACTGAGGGGCTCGGAGCCTATTCTAAGTTTAGGATGACTAGGCCTTAGTCAACCACGCCGCCCCACTGCGGGTTGAATACACACATATTTTTGAATTTCTTCGCCGATATGTGCAGGCATCACAATGTTTTCCTTCAACGTAAGAACGTCGGGTAAATTATGTACATATGAAATTCGAAAAATCGAAAATCACATTAGTACATGGCGGGATTTGAACCCAGGACCTGTAGATTATAAATCAAGTTCTTAAACCTGAGCCCCCGACGCTCATACGCTGACAACGTATGCAATTCGTTGTTAGCTAATTATATGTGTAACATTGTGCAGGGTGTGGAGGTGTACGCGGGCGCGCGGCGCTCGCGCACGGGCGAGCTGGTGCCGACGGGTGCGGGGCGGCTGTGCAGCTGGACGCCGGACGCCTCGGGGCCGGAGGCAGACGAGTTCCCCAGCTTCGGGGCCTACCAGCGCTCGCTCACACTGGTCTGCGAGGAGGGCAGCCCCGGCGTCGTCAGCTGGACGCCTGATGCCAACACGCCCGACACCGTCTACTACCAGGTACAACCCCCCACCCCCTTGCCTCTACTCTGACACCTTGACGCTTGTTATCATAATTCAATTTGTGACACTGTCTTCTACATTCATTCAACTCTTTCCATTATGATTCCTATTTCAGCAATCTTCGGCAGACATCTATTATCAAATTTATATGCGATTTTTATTAAAGTAACTTTTAAATAATGCCTGGCGTTGGCCCAATGTGGTCATTAAGGTCATTTAACATTTTCAAATCAAAAACTTTTAAGGCGAGATATAATTTGATGCCAGATGATCTGTGCTGTCGCTACATCTGGTGTAGCCGCTGCCGCTGTGGCGCCGGAGCCGCTCGCCATGTACATTGCATCCTGTATCTCTTGTCGTGCTCTGTAAATAACTTTTCTATTTTCTGTTTCAGCCTTCCAAGTCTTTGTTTCGCATGAAGTTCTATGTATCCCTCGTTGCTGGGTGACAGACTTTCATACTAATGTATGCTACTGCAGCGCGCGAGGCTCGTGTCGTAATTGTCGGGTCTGTTTCAGTGCTTCACGCATCGCCACCTCGGTTGGAGGATGCGTGTGGTGGACGAGTGCGACGCCGCCGAGGGCGAGGAAAGCCGCCTCATGGAGAGCGCGGTGCCGCCCGACATGCTCAGCGAGGAGTCCGCACAGGTATCCACGCGGCTCCCGCCCGACGATCTCTTTCTAGATGAGCGGAAGAAATTCGAGAAAATTATCAATATGAAAAAAAATTATAACAATTTCAGTAGCCCTAAAGACGTCTTCTCCCGGGAGGTCGTTCCTCAGAGGAACCACCTGTACTCGAGCGGAACGGAGTATGAATTGCCCATATCTAAGTTGCAAATAAAGGAAGTCATCGAGGCCGTGGAGAGTCTGGAGGAGATGACGATTAACGAGATGAAGCGCAACGGCACGCAGCATCCGCAGCACCCGCAGCGTCCCGGACAGTACCAGGTGTACGAGGACACCAGGGAGGTGGCCCCGGAGCACCCGGTGCTCGAGGGTGACGAGTACGTCGTACAGATGGGCCTCGTACCCGAGAGCTTCATGCTGCCGCCCGCCCGCAAGCCTGTCACTCTGCAGAGTGTCATGAGGCCCGGCGTGTCCGGCAAGCCGCCGCTACCCGCTACCAGACCGCACTTCAGGAGACCGATACCTCCGGAGATGACTTTGCATCGGACCGGACCTCATATGATACAAAAGGGCAACAATGGAGGCTATCCCTTGACGATGCCGCATCCACATCCACATCCACATCCCTCAAACGGAATCAAAAATCAAAAGCCGTTCAATAAATTTCCAAATACTCGTTTACCGCCTTTGAGTAGACCTCCTCCTAACATTCCCCCGATGAAGTCGATGCCCCCGCTGCGGCACACGAAGCCGAGTCCGCAAATGCCACAAATGCACTACCAGGGCGGCCCAAAACCGGTAAATCCTTCGGACCAATCGGTAATATTTGGTAAATTGAGCCATAATATTCAAGTGCCGACGCAAAGTCAAACTCTCAGCCTGGGCAAGACGGATATTATAGCGAATCAAGTAGTAAAGAGTCAAATTACTTTACCGGCGGGACCGAGTGATTCCGTCGCCCAACATAGCACGCCTCAGTTGTTTTCTGTAAAGCCGCAGGGCGCGGGACAGATTATATTTGGTAAACCGGTCGAGAACCCCGTGCCCCTCGACCAGGAGATGATGCAGACCAAGCAGCAGCCGACCAACTCTCAATACATTGTAGAAGTTCACCCCACACAGACCTCACACATAGTCACATACAATGAACAATCTCAGCAGCAGGATGAAATGAAGTCGTCAGATTTTATCGGCCAGTCAACAGAATCCTCGACATTAGCGCCGGCTATAAATACAGGCTTCAAACCTGACTCGATCGTTATCGAGAGTGGTTTTAAACCCATTATTAGGGAGCCGCTGATGGCCGGCGAAGACAGAATGACCGACTCAGAAGTATCGAATACACATAGAAGGGAAGACACCGACGTCTTGGAGGATTACGAGGACTCGCCGCAGTACATAACTAATCAAGCCCTTCCCCTCCAAATACCCAGCGATAAACTCACTGAGACGTTTGAGCCCATGTTCATTCCATCTCCCCCCGATCATTTGCTCTCCACGAACGATACGACTAAGGAGATATTTCCGAAGAATCATGCAAAAGAGGACAGACCGCATCCCGTTTATGTTAAAACTGAAAGTGAATTAAATGCCTTATTCGGTAAGAAAAACATGAACAAGGATTTGTCCTCTGACTTAGTCATGGAGTCCGACAGAGTCAGTCCACAATACTTGCCGCCGGATCCTAAACTGCCCAAAGAACATTCTCAAAAACTGTTGCTGGAGCAAACGTTTACAACGTACGACGGGAAGACTATTTCTGCGGCCACTCTGACCAGCTTACCCGACATTAATAAAGTGAATACTAAACTTTTTTCTTCCAAACTCCCCGCTAATACAGAATTGCTCCTAAAGATGCCACAATTCGGTCCATTTAAAGGAGAAATTCCACCACCGGTGGACGAGCATATTAAAAAAGATTCTCTACATTCCTCGCGGCTGCCCGTGACCCACTTAAAGCTGATCAGTTCACTTGTGCCTAAGGAAAGTAATACTGACATAAACGAATCACTAGACGGAGGAAACCATAGAGTAAATGTCAGACACAAAAATGAAAATAGTAATCAGCACTTCGTCTTTCATGATGTAGAATATGACAGCAAAGAAAATGGCGGCGACAAAAATGAAAATAAACATAGATCAAAACGTAATGTTAAAATGGTACACTTACAAACTGGAAAAGAGGCGGACGCTTCTGCGAATCACTTTAATCCAGAAGACGATATCGAGGATCAGTCTGAGAGCCTAGTGGTGGCCGCTGCCCACTTGGCCACACGCGGTGTTTGGACTGTCAACTTAATTCTATTAATATTGTGTCTGAAATTATCGTAAAAGTATTTTTCATAAGTATTTATTAACTTATTTATTGATTAAATTATTAAGCCTTGCCATCAAATGCATTTTGTAAAAGAAAACCACGTCTTAATATAAGTAAGCGGTGAGCCTCGGGACAACAAGATATTCTTGTCAACGTACTCGTCCCGGCGGACGACTGTCGGCGGACTCCACTACTCGGACATAACTTCTCCTGTTACCACATTTTATATGCCTAATGCAATTCAATACTCCGTTAGTTGTAAGTTTTGTAAATATTTTTTATAATTATATAATAAAATGTTAGATAACTTTACCTGTTGTGTTATTTATAACCTTAAAAGCTAATCAAATGTCAGGAGACTGAGTCCACCCATCTTGTGGTGTATAGTCTTCTACTTGCGCATGGCGTGCAGGCTGGATATCTTGCCGGTGAGGCGTGCGAAGTGCGCCAGCGCCGCCTCACGAGGGAATCTCGCGTCCACCAGACGCAGCACTGACTCGCGTCTCTTGCCACTGTACAATACAATATTTTATTTCTTAATTATGGTATCAACGTACCGTAACGTATAAATATTGCGGTAGATACTTGTGGTCGCGCAGAAGGCGAGCGGCGTCGAGCAGCTCCAGGCCGGCGCGGTCTCGCACCGCCACCTCGCTGCCCCGAGCCACCAGTTCAGCCACCAGCTCAGTACTCGCTCCTTGACATACTGACATCATGATACGAGTTAGTAGGTATAGCAGAAAATCCACAGTAGAAAGTTTCCTTTCATCAGTTCCGTGATGTATGATTGGCACTGACTAGCTCTAAAAAGCGGCGTCCATCCATTGCAGTCACGCACGTTAGTGTCTCCGCCGCGGGCGAGCACGTGCCTCACCACGTGCTCGCTGCCCGAGTCCGCGGCGTAGTGCTCCGCGCGCAGACCGTTGATGTCTCGCGCCTGTACACCCCACGCATTATGACAACAGTGGAAACAAGCAATCTAATAAAAAATAATTAGAGGTATAGCATCAGCCTTAGTCAGTACTTTTAAAAAAGTAAAAACCTGTAAGTCAGCGCCATTGTCTAGTAGCAGGTCTACAATAGGCAGGTGACCGGCGAGCACGGCTAGATGGAGCGGAGTCTGCCCGGTGGCCAGCGCGCGTCCTGCTGATGCACCAGCCTGCAGCAGGAACCGCACTGTGTTCACGTCACCTAACAAATTAATTAAATTATAATTAAAATCTTCATTAGATACACTATTTAATGCCAGAGATTCCGTTTGTATGAATAAATCCTACTTTAATGTTTTGATTCTAAAATAAGTAGTTACTGTATTATTTTAGTGAAAGAGCAACCTTTCCTGATGGCGGCGGCGAGGGGAGTGAGACCGTTAGTGGAGGGGATGTCAATGAGCTCCGGACGCTCCTCTAACATTGCCTGCAGCTGCGGTGTATTAAGTTTATCAGACATCAAATGTACACAAAATATCACAGATAGGAAACTGTAGCAGTTAAGTCAGACGACCTGTTTGATGTAACCGCAGCGCACGGCCATGCCAAAGCAAACCGCCGACACCCCGTCAGAGTCCGTGCTGCTCCACGTCTCCTCCGACCACTGCGACACGAGCCAGCTTCTATTAAAAAAAGAAAAGTATTGATTGCCTCAAAAGCACCGCAGACTTTATTTAGCATAATTTAACTTTACTTATCCTTGTGATTTACTTCACCAACTTCATTGGCACATTGTACATCTTGTAGTAGTGTAATGTTGGCAACCGCGGTGTCTTGGTCCCCGTGGTGGTCTAGCGCTGCGGATGAGAAAGCAGCCACATCGGCGGCGCGCAGCACAGCTCGCAACCGAAACTTGTGCGGTTGTCGTGGTGGTAGATTCTCTATTGTTTTTGATGTTTTACAGCCGCTGAATAACAAGTACATGTGAAGTTATAACATGTAACTGACAGTCCATTTATACAGATCAGTGTTCTTAACAGTCTAATATTGCTTTAAAACGATTCGTTTTTCAAATGTTTGCACTTAGATTTGTTTTATTTTATTGATATTATTATGTAGTTACATAAACACATGAAATTAAGTTTTCTTTTGTTTTCATTCTTACAATATTTTTAAAACAAATAAAAAAGTGAAAAAATCTAACATTTACTTTTCAATAACTTTAATTATTTCAACAAACCTGTAGACGAGCACCCACGGCGGTATCTTCTCCCTCCTTTCCAGCTGGTACAGCAGCCGGTGCTGCAGGAAGGCGAAAGCAGCCGGCGGTCTCCACACCAGTGACACACTGCTCTTGTTTCTATCTACCACCTCAGGCGCTACAGGTCTACTACCTCTAAAGTTAAGCCGCAAAAATTCATCGAAATCCATTTAAGGAGGTGTGTATAAGTTCTCCAAAAATCGGACATAAACTACATTAGTTATAAGCAGTACGAGAAGTATGAAACAGAGAATGTTTTTGATATGTTTGCGGTAACCACTGACTACGTTGTTAAATCGATTCTCCTCCAGCCCGCTGTACAACGTGCTTCATTATCATATTTGGATGAAATCTTCTACTAACTAATTGTAAATGGGATGTTCAAAATAAAATAATAAAAGAGATTTTCGTCTATGTATGATGTGAACGCATTCAGAAAAAGGCCGACAGATCGAGACATACAGGTGGGACCAATCCACGAGGTTTATGAGAAGTTTGACGATTAAAAAAATATGAGATCGATTTTCGCCCGTTTATCGAGGCGTGTCGACTGTAGGTCGGATGTGATGATATATGTAGCGCCAGCACAAAGCGCTGCGACTTCCGTTCCCACTGAAATATAAACGACATCGATTTACTTCCCTCAGCTCGTTAATAATTCGCGACCTCGATCCGCGATCAGTTGGCGCCGAGCCAAAGTGCGCGGTGTGCCCCCGCCCTATGCCGCCGGGGACAGCCTCCGAAACCTGATTTGTAATTACATTACGACTTTATCAAATTATACTCAATAATGATTTATTAATGTTATCTATTTATTGCATTAAGGTGCACAGAAAGTTTAATAACTTAATAACTAAATTATAAAAGTCTTTGAAAAACATGACCGATAAAAATGTCTTCGTAAAAAAGATTACCAAAAATGCAATATAGATTAATTAGAAGTTATCAATATCTGTAGAATGATGAAGATGTAGGAGGAATTCTAACTGTACGTGATAACGTTCAATAAAAATATTTTCATAGCGAGTTCAATATAAAATGCTCGATGTGTGTACAGTTATGGAATTTAGTTTGGCAAGAATTTGATATGAACTGGAGTCGCGACTCCGGCCGCCGTCGCTCCGCGCCTCGTGCTCGCGTTCACAATGCACCTACACTGTACAAGCACTCTATATAACTTAATCCTGAGCTGTACCAACAGACAGAGCTCTTCTTGTTTTTTTATTTAATAAAAATATGCGTACAGATTTGAAACATGAAAGTTTTACTTTAATTGTTAGTGTTATTTGCTTTTATGACTTTACTGTGTTCACTGATTGTTAGTACATCACTTCATTGATAACACAAACCGTAGTAGAATCATGGTTATCAACAATTTAATAATATTTTCACACTAGCTTTCGCCCGCGACTCCGTCCGCATGGAATTTAAATTAAAAAAACAAAAATAAGTAGCTTATGTGTTCTTACAGTCTGTCCTCTACATAGAGATGATCCGTTCAGCAGTTTAGGCTCCAACCAAACATCCATCCATCTAAACTTTCGTATTTATAATATTAGTAAGATACTTTGTTGTAAATATCATAGCTTTCGTAATTTCCTTTTAAAATAAAATAACATTTTTAACTACGGCGATAAAGTATCTTGCAGTTTGAAAAATGTGTAAAAGAATTCATAAGCAGCGATGTTATAAGTTATGTAGGCGATGAATTCTGTCGTTTGGAGACTGGCGATATTGGCTCTACCGGTTTAATATTGCAGGAGGAAGTCGGCGTGATCCCCGAGGAGGTGTTCGGAGGAGCGGAGAGCAGAGAGGAAAGGAATTTATTCCCGTGAACTGCAGTTTATAGAATTCATTGACAAACTGCAACTTAAAGAAAAAATTTAAATTATACTTTTTAACATACCTTTTTAATTTTAGAGAATAAGTATTTGTACACTAGTAGTTGGTATTAGTTGTAGATATCATGGAAATAATCGAGAATACTTAAATCTCTATCACATTTTTAAAGTGTTTAATTAATAAGGTATTTCCGACTTTAGTTTTTGTTAAAGTTCGACAGCTTATGAAAGATATACACCTACAATTGCAACCTATTTATTTTCCAAATTATCGTACTCGTATAGTACATGAGTTTGGTGAAATATGTAAATGGTGAAAAGAAAAAATAACATTATTGATAAGCGAGGCAGCAGTGAGACACACCTGAGCACGTCTCCCTCGCTGAACGCCTTCACAAAATTACACAAGTTAAATATTCATCTTAAAATTATTAATACAATTTGTAGATGTCGCTAACATCGCTTATGATTACGATGAAGTGCTAAGGAGATTTTTGGTTTGTAGAATGTTGTTCAGGAATTGAAGCAAATGTAATGCATAATTATAAATAACAATTATTTTAAGATCTCTAAGACTAGACTTTAGATAGAACTAGCGTAACATAAGGTTTTCGTCCAAATGTTATGGACACTTAAGTAACATAAGTATTTACTTAGATCAGGCGCACATCTTTGACTAAACTATCGCACAACTATGTTTGTCAATTGTTTCGAAGCTAATTCAACTGTTTATTTGCACAACTAAAATTCGAGTAGTGTGCGTAGATATAAGCTGATTGGAATCAAAGCGAGACTAAACAGTTGTGCGATAGTTTAGTTTTAGTTGTGCACTCTCTTATAATAAATCTACATCAACGTATTTAGTAGAACTGCATTCGAAATAAAGAACACGTGACAAGCAAAGCGCGTTCAGGGGGAAAAAATGTTCTGTAAATCGGAATAGTTCCGTGTGAATGTCAAGTATTCGTAGAGTTGCAGGCGTGGGTGTGTACGAGCATGAAGCAGATGCACGGCGCGGCAACGTCGCCAAATATTTTGTCAATGCATTGTCGTGTCGTGCGACTGCGACAAACCGTCTTACACAGGGTGTAGACTGGCTGGGTGTTGCAATCGCTCAGTTTAAATGCTTATTAATGTTAGAAATTACAACATTTATTTTAGAATTGATTTAATATTAATTTATAATGAAAAGTCGTTAATTAGCATAGTGTGACGTCACGGCCGCACGTCGCACTTCACGCCCTATCAATTATGCAGCCGAGTGTAGTCGGCGCGATATTTATAGCCCTGACTTTTAATGCCAAAATGATACATTATACGTTTTTATTAAATACAAAATGATTAATGAATGTACCTATTAAATATTAAATTGTTGTACTGTAGTTGTTAGATTTTAAATGAAATATTTCCGCGCTAGCATGTTAACTCGTATCCTATACATTTTCCACTTCAATAAACATTCTGTTCAACGTCTTGTTATCCGAGCGTGTTTTACACTTTAAGAACGATTTAATATAGATAGTTAATTGCCCATCAATAATATGCTAGATCATTCATGCGTGGTACATTACGCATTTAGCCTTAAAACGATATCAACTATATCTAGACAACCAGCGGTATTTTTTGGTAGTTTAGTAAACCTACACATTACACATTACACAGTACACATTACCCACCAACACCTCACATATAGTTTTATAATATTTTTTTTTTTTCTGTTATTGTCTGTGGGACGGGAGCCTGGTGATCCATTACACAGGGCGCCACCCTAGTTTGGACACCAGTCTTCTGCCCAAGGGGAAAATTAATAAAATCAAAATTAATTTTACTTATATTAAAATCTTTAGCTTTAGAGGCTTTCACCGCGACAGTCGGCCCTTAAACAGAAGATGACTTACAGACTAACAATACTAATATTTTTTTGTATGAAATGGTTAACAGTAACCGTATTAACAA
>LD688956.1:70891-103447 GCA_003118335.3 Papilio memnon
TGTTCTATAATAAAAAACAAAAAGAAATACAATCAAGAATTTATAAGAGTTCATAAACCTCGTTAAATCCATGTAGTCTGCTCTATATAACAAAGACTACCTGTCCATATTAATTTGATGAGGCAATAACCGATGTAATGTCGTCTATAAATTGAGGTCATCCAGCGAATGTGACGCGACCTCAATGTCTTGGTCCTCGCAGCCGGCGCACGGCGGATTGCTGATAAATCATATTTATTACGAATTACACGTAACCTTGTTAAAAATTGTGTAATTATAGTTTTAACTTGTGGTAGAGCCCGCTTTAACATCTTCGCGCTTCAGGGCCGGCGCGCCCGGTGCAGTATCACGACCACACAGAAGACAGGCGAGAAGTGGGAGCAAATTCACGTACAGTCTGATGAGTGTGGTCCCGGAGGCCTAATCTTAGTCCCTTTCATTTCCCACCATTTTATTATAGGGAAGGTGTGGGAAGGGAAAGTGGATCTGACGGTGCAAGAGACGCATAGGAAAGGGAAATATCCTCTTTATGTGGGTCTCCTTCACCGTTGATTAAGCGACGTATCTGCAATTGCGGATGTATATAGGCAGCTGTCGCTTCGCTCTCTCGGCGAATTCAGGTGGCCGCTCGTTTGCCACCGTATAATATAAAAAATGTTAATATTAACATAATTGCTTATTTTCCAGGTCCCCAGCGGTGAATTGACGACGTCAGATATCAATAAGGTAAGACAATATAGAAAAAAATTACTTTCGTAAAAAATAGAGGAAAATATCTCCATAGAATGTAATAGAAATATTACGAGTATTATCAAAGAACTATGTTAGTCATTTAATCAATAGAGAATTCCCGAGCTTTGTGAGTGCGGTAACGAATGCAGAAAATTTCCATCAGACGTAACTCGTTAAGAATTTAAGCTATTTGAATATGAACCATCGATTGACTTTGTCGGGAGTTTGCCGCTGCTCGGCAACAATCGGAATTTTATGCTGTTCATCTATGCTACATACGTCTCAATTTTTTTTATCAATATCGATACTTTTCTCGATGATTATTTACGTAATTAACAATTGATACAGCGGCATTCGGGGGACTTGGGGGTTTGAAAATTTAATTATAATAAAGTTACCGAAGTTATTCAAAGGCAATTTAAAATAATGTTTTTGAAAACTGTCGTTGCGTGTCGATCACATAATGTCGTGTTAAAGGTAACTTTTATAACAGCATTCAAATTAAAGTTAAACGCATACTTTATATAAAAAATTAAATTTCTGTTTCAAATAGAAAACGATCAAATTTGAGAATTACATTTAATCGACTATATAAATATAGTTTTCCTAAGTTCAGTTGTGGGCGGCGGTACTCGTTATGACTTGCCGAGTCAAAGTGGCGCGTTCTCCGGCTCATTGCCCTAATATCGGAGCACGCAGTTAAACGACTCGAGTGCTTCCGAACAATTACTTCTTCAGAACTTTAATTTTAGTAAAAAAAGCTATTCATATTAAAAATTATATCAAATCTGACTTCCGCATAGTAAATAGGCTTATTTAATTTATTTTCGCATGTAAAGTAATCATGGATCAATGAAAGATCACGTGCCAATGACCACGCGTATTCCGAGACCGCGGTCTCCATATCGGAGATAACCGATAGAATATCTCGGATAACAATGACATATCTGACAGCTAAAGCGCGATCCCAGCGCCATCGCAGCTCACAATGGGGGGCTCAGTGTAACAACTGGCAGCTCATCGCAGACAAGTGTCAGTTTCTATTCTAAAATAATTTTTCAACGTGAATTCATGACGCGGTATATGGCTTACTTTAGCTTCGCGAATTTTAAACTTGGTATTCAAGACTGATAATGGAATCTTTAATAGAATATTTTTTATAACGTGGCATTGTTATAAAAGCTTGACATCATTTATTTATTGTTTGAACAGACAAATTAAATTTGGTACTTCAAATAATGGAATAAGTATTCATTCAAATTGACATACAGCTATGTTTTTGCTAAAGGTGTGGGATAGTTACTGGTTAGTGTGAGATAAGGTGAGAGCGGTGAGATTTACGAGGGTCGTTAATCACAGCCAGCGCTCGATACCTCCCGCGTTGCGCCAGCAGACACCATCGCTCGTAGTGGACGGTGGAGCTTAGCATTTATGTGTTTGGATCGGGATCCGAGTTCAGTCTAGCAATACCTAATAACCTCCTATTTGAAGATGATTAAAAATTGTGATTATTAACAAATATATTATAATTAAAATAAACCTTGTTACAATCGATTCTAACTTGCTTATGATGAAGATGTTCTCCGTGACGTAGTCCGTCAATGGCAAGCCTTGTTATTCCCGAGAATGCGTTCGGAAGTGATTGGCAAATCCGAAATATGCTAGTAGTCATGTCCTATATGCTTTTATTTTCCATATTCGTTAATTTTGTCCCACATTTGTATAATTACAGCAGAGCAACTAAACAGCTTCCCACAGCGCAGTAGAGATGTTAACATTCTTGCAAATGAAATATTTGTGCACGTACTCGTATGCGTTAAACGTTCAGTAACAAATTAAATTCCTGTAACATACACGTACGTGTTTGTGAAACATTTCGACTGAGATTTCAATAGCTGTTATTTGTGCGATGTTATTCAAATAACAATACGAGTTCTGACTCGCTTTTGTACTTCATGTATCGATACCTTTGTGCACTAGATATTTGAAAATTTAATCAACGAACTGTAGTTTAAATATAACGTTAATTTCATTTTTATTGTCACTCTCCTTGATCAATCAAATATCTAAATTATTCAAAAATGCTAAAACAAAAAATGTAAAGCCTAACTTTGTACTCAAAAATTTAAAAATATTTTCACACACACTCTTACACACTCCTTCGATGTAAGGATAGTATTGTCAAGATATTGTTAAAAATGATAACGATCAAATTATAAATTTGATAGATGTTGTACCAGGCGGCCAGACCTGGTGTAGAGGTAACGTGCTACAACATGGCTTCAGTGAGGTGCGCGGCCGCGGCAGCTTGGCAGCCTGCCCGCTATCGATCTCTGTAGTATGTGACTATTGTATGTTAAACAAACAATCTGCTCATCTAGTTTGTTATTTTTTAAACTTATTTGACGAAAAATTCTATCATACTGTACATTATTTTTGAAATAATAATAAAAAACACCGTCTGTTGTGTGAACTTCGTCTTCAATGTTAGTGCTTGTTCGTGTGACTGGCGATCACTTCCCCGACACGAGTCAGTGGGGCTGATATATCGCCGCGGCGTAACTTTAAATTGCACTTTAGACAAATCGCTTTTGTTAACAACTAACAAAGGATTTGGTTTCTTTATGTACACAGTTACTAAAACATTAAGGGCGCAGCTGTGAAGCAATAGAAAGCTCAAAAGTTTCATTAAAATTAATAAAAAATAGCAAATTTAAATTTATTTAATAAATTGACGTTGACTTAGCGGCGGTTGTCGAAACAATTTCAATTTTATTTAATTCACTGCAGTAATAAATAAAAGTAATTTTAGGAATTTCTTCGTCAATGTTGCGGTGCTCCATTGCCGAGGGAAATGTAGCCAATTTGTTCAATTTCATTTCGGAATTATGTCTGAAAAAAAATCTAGCGGTAAAAAGATCCGATTCGTAGCAAAGGCGATCTGTTGGCGCAATGCCGAGCTACGCAATATCTACAACAGAGCTACGGTTCTACGAAATTATACGTTCTACGAGCGATTGCCGAGCTTGCTTCGTCAGCTGCTACACAAATACTAGCCTGTGTTAATTAATGACAACGCGATCTGTTTTAAAACTGTGAATTTAGTTGCGATAAAAATTGAGGTTAAGTAATTATGCGATGAAATCCGCAACATTAGCCAATATATTCAAAGCACAATTTCCTCAAATGACACAAAAAAGCGCAACTCTTTTTATTTCAATACACGGGTTATGTAGAAATGGAATAGATTTGTAAATGTAAAAAAAACATGTTTGAATAGAATTTCGTTTGCTCGCTACGGCACGGTAATGACACGCTACAGTGTTCTCGAATAGCTTCCGAATGTCAACGAGCGCGCCCTCTAGCGGACGCAGCTCACGTACGAGCTTTGTTTGAAAGGTCGGAGCTTTTCAATTTGTTCCATATTCGAATGTATTGCAGAATCAGATATTGTCATGACGATGACATTTCGACTGTTAATGTGACAAGATTCAGCTGCGAGTGACAATCAATAATATACCTTATTACGGTTAAATTAAAAGCCTTTATTCGTGTTCTATTTTAAGTCTAGATTACGCGATCTATGATGCAGAAAATCACACTCTAATTTAATTTTATCACAAGTTTTAAATCGCTTTATCTGCTAGACTAAGTTGTTAAAGGAATAATGTTCGTACGTGAATTCGTAATCATGTTAAATGTATTTAACAGCGAAAGGGTGATCCACAGAGAAAGCCATTTGTAAGTGAAACTAGATCAAATGAAAAACGTATGATTTTTTCAATTTTTTCTCGAATTTCGTCTGCGAAAAGCTCTTTGATATTTCGTTTGATTTTTCTATTTGAATGAAACATGTCAAAGGAGTTTAAACGAGTCACAGTTGAATTAATAAGATTGTATTCATGAGTTTGAAAGCCTACGTGCGGAGCTTTTACCATATGTATCACAAGGTTGCTTTTAATTCCAAATACAATAAAGAACTAAATTTAGAATTTATATTCAAATAATTTATATCTAAACAGAGATTTATGTTTATAATGAGAAAAGATTTAGATTCATAGAAGAATAATACTCCGAAACTACTGAACCGGTTTTCAAACTTAACAGTGGTAGAGCCCGCTTTAACATCTTTGCACTATAGGGTCGGCTCGCCCGGTGCAATACCACGACCACACAGAAGACAGGCGTGAAGTGGGAACAATTCCGCGTACAGTCTGATGAGTGTGTTGTCGGAGACCTAATTTTAGTCCCTTAAAGCGGATTTGACGGCGGAAGAGACGCATGGGAAGTGGATATGTCCTGTTTATGTGCGTCTCCTCTTCCGTCGATTAAGGTTAGGCAGCGCATCTGCAATCGCGATGTATATGGTCAGCGGGTACTTCGCCATTTCGCAAATACAGGTGGCCGCTTGCTCGTTTGCCACCTTATAATATAAAAATATAATAATATTTAACTATTAAAAACCTACATATTATCACTGAGTACTTAATAGGCTTTATTTTACATAACGGGATGAGTATGACAAAAAAGTTGTAAACGTTTTCTTACCATACTGTAGAAGCTGTGGTCAGATGCCTACGCTAGTAAAAGGTAAACGAACTTAAATTTCTTAAACAATTTATTCTAAAAGTGAGGAAATGTTTGCCTAATCTAGCTTTCGTGGAAATATGTGCTTATTTGTATATACGACGGTCGCTGGAAATGCTGTGTGTTTGTTCCGTTAAAACGGACTAATAATGTTTACTTAGGAGTGTATCTTTCAGGAATATCAGCTAATAATGTACGATTATTGTTTTAGTGTTAGATTATGTTACTAAATGATAAAGTGGCTTTTTAATGGCAAAAGAAAAATACCTTAATAAGATTCCCCTTTATAAGTATTTTGCTTTGTATTTCTTAATTCAAAAATTAATAAGTAAAACATCTTATTGTGTCGTACTTTATCGATTTTAGAATGATTTTGATATCCAAACATAATCCATTATTCGGATCAAATATATTTAGAGTTTTTTTAATAAATTTTCAATCTTAAAAACCTTTTTAGTATAAGTTAATTTTATTAAATCTCTCCGCGACGACGCGACGCTCTCGACTTCAAATAAAATTTCTACGGACGACTTTTTGATAGAATATTACACATTGAAGAGTATCTTGACTTGAAAAATTACCTTTATTTTATTTGGTAGATTAAAAATCTAGTAAGTTCTACGGTAATTATCTTTTTAGATTATGAATTATCTTCAAGTCACACAAATTGTATAAAATGTATGTTTAAAATTTAAAACGCTGTTATAAGTTCCTTAAAATTCCACTGTTTAGTAGCACAACTAAAAATCGAGTAGTGTGCGCACCTCCATATAAGCTCATAGGAATCAAAGAGAGACTAAGTAGCAGTGCGATAGTCTAGTCACAAGTGCGCGCACTCTTACTGTATGCGAGGAGCCTTGACTTTATTTGTTTTCGTTCAATTCGCATTTACTTGCAAGGAAACATATGGGATAAATATCGCGAGAGCACGTTCTGAACACGTCAAATAGCAGACAAGTCTCTTGCCAACAGAATCCCGCATTGCGTATACACTTACGTACAATATAAGATAAACTACGTCTCGTCTCTTCATAAGTATAGTCGAGGACAATTATTTCCTACCCATCTATACTAATATTATGAAGAGGAAATATTTGTATTTTTGTATGTATTGAAATAACTCAAAAACTGCTGGACCGATGTCAAAAATTCTTATACCATTAAAAAGCTACGTTACATAGGATACGTTTCTTTATTAATTTTTTATTTCACGCGGGCGAAGTCACGTGCAACAGCTAGTCAGTTATATACCATGTGATGTTTATAATGCAATTCGGGTTTATAAATAATAAAATATGGTAACTGTTTGCTGTTCGATTCTATAAATTTAATTCCTTGACTGTATAGCTAATTTAAATAATCCATTGCGCATCACTGGCACACAGAATCCATTCCATTTGCGATATAATCGCTAGAGGATTATTTTGTCCGACTGTGTGTCACGTTGGCTAATTAATGACGGTGTTTAGTTTCGTTTAACAAATATCTAGACAACGCTAACTCCTAAATTAAACGATTTAAATGTAATTAAAAAAAGGACACATAAATAAAAACTCAAATATTTGAATTAATTATCAATTTAATTTTTAATGTTCGAAATTTAAGGTAAAATATATAGTTCAATGCCATTGTTTGAGATTGTTTTTTAATTAGTAAAACAAAGCGCTGTGCAGCAGTTTTAGTTGTTTTATTTCAGTCGATGTCTTCAGTAGATAATTAGCGACGTCCGCTCTACGGAACTGGAAACACAGCGCTGACAAGGAAACAAAAGAATTAAAATAACTGAATTAATTATTCTCTAAAACATGGTCGTAAATGAAAAATTTAGTACAGTGATTTTTAAACGAGCGAGCAGCCACAATTAAGCAAAAAAGAGAAAAAACCGCTGTCCATAGACATTCCTAATTGCAGATACATTTCTAATCTTAGAAAGAGTATATTTCCCTTTCTTATGTGTCCTCTCCTGCGCCAAATTCACCCTCCCTTCCCATTATTTTTTTATAAGAAAAAGATGGAAAGGGGCAATGGACTTTAAATTATGTCACCGGCAGAGGTAACACACATTTTAGTGAACACATAATTTTTAAAGATTTTAATAGGTCAATAAAAGAAGAAATGAGTTTAAAAACACTTGTCTTATATCCAGCTACAAAAAACAAAAACCTAGATCATCATGTAATGTTCAATGTGGTACTCGAACGCAGAATGTACTAGTGTAGTATTTTCGCTTTGTTCAAGTTGTTAAGCAGAGAAGCGGTGAATTCCGCGGAGTGAAGTTCGTGCACTAAGCCGCAAGACCGGCTGCTATAGTCGGCTGTACGAATACTAAATTAGTACGAGTAAAGTTGTACTAATATCGTTTATATAAGGATGTTTTAAAACTAATTTGAAACTTAATTTATTATTAAATAGTTATGTATGATATCGCCACTTTTATTAAATTTTTCGGCTAATGATAAACAATTGAGTTTTTTCAAAGTAAATGTTATAGTGAACATAAAAACTTTCTTTTGTGAAGAAGAGACTAAAGCAATTTCCAATGTTTTCTTAACTGTGTCTAAATGTTAATATTTTTCAAAATCAGTATTTATATTTTTCATTACTCTTTGCTTAGCGATGTTTGAATACTTGAATCTAACTTAACTCTTCGTGGCGATGTTACTGTAGACTATTTTTACAGGAATGGTGGATAGTTAATGCCAGTGTAACAAAACACGGTCGTGGCAGAAGAACGTAAATGAAACGAACACGCCCGCCCTCTGGCGGCGCTATGTAACAATACTAAATATGTCTAAACCTTGCACTGGAGTTATTCTGCTTTTTGCCTATTCTATTGTGAACATACGATTTAGTTAAATTATAAACTTTTAACAAGGAGACGTTCAAGACATAGGTGTGCCCTCTCTGTTATTATTGCACTAACCAATAATATTATATTTATTTTTTTACGCTTAAAGCTTACAAAGCTCTTACTTGAGATATGTTTCAATACGAGCTTTGACGCTTAGCGACAGTAGAGCTTTTCAAGAACATAGAGCTATCATTTCTAAAGCAACTTTGCAAATCATTTTTATTCTATGGGATTTATTTCTATGGTTTAACAAAATCCGATTTTTAAAAGAGTTATTCCCATATTACAGTTATAATATGGTAAATTTCAATAAAAGTTGTGTCCTATTTCTAGAATTGAAACAGATCCGGATTAAAAAAGTTTTTTATTCTATTTCTGTTAAGAATGTAGAACAAATAGTCTAGTCTAACTTATGTTTCATTTTCATACATTATACTTTGCGGTGTGTATTTATAAATTACTAGCTTTTGTCTGTGACTACGTTCGTGAGATATTAGAAAAAACGTAGTAAGTAGCATACGTGTCCATCCAAACTGTTCTACATCTGTGCCGTTTTGATGACATGAGTTAACAAACATCCATTCATCCAAAGATTCGCATTTATAACATTAGTACGAGTAAGATGATTAATTTAATAAATTGCTTGTTTTAATATGCTTTTAAAATTGGTTCAACAGTTGTCGTGTTTGAATCAAACAAAGAATCTTCTCTATAAATGTATTTTCGCTTACAAAGCATGTTTCATATATTTTCAGTTGTACTAAATACCAGAGTATGAAAGGAAATACTTACGTTGCTATGCAATGAAGTTGGAATTTAAACCGGCTTTTAATTGCAGATTTATGAGCGTTCATTGTTTCATAATTCTGACTTGAATTTAAATTACAATAAAAACTCTGAGAGCTGTCTGTTTGCACTGCATACTACACAAGCATTTCCTTGTCGCTGTGAAATATTTGATGTTAAGTTTAGTGAAAATTAGATTCAACTCTTGGAACAATTTATGTCTGTAATTTTTTATTTATTTATTTAATAATACGTGACCTTTCGTAAATGACGCGTATAATGCACGGTAAGGAATATCGGCCAATGCATGCGGGTCCACACGACTTATAAAAGGTGTCCTTAAGTAAATTAAATTCACTTCTATACAAAATCACACTAACTTTAGCTGTCAGATAGTTAATAACCACAACAGTTGTCTTATCTACTTGGATTCGGAGACAATGAGAGCTGCGAGGCTGTGACGTAATAACATCCCCCCTCCCCCGCAGCTCTTCGCAGGGAACTTATCTTGTCCACACGGCGCATTGTTCCTACGTCACTACGAGCCTTTTGTTTTTTATACATCCGCAGTAATACAATATCTTAACACGTTCAATGCCAACATCCTACTACCTTATCTACGGTTTGTGAAATGTACTTAAATCTATACTCAAACTAGCTTTCGCGCGCGACTGAGTCCTCGTGGAATTTAAAAAAAAAAAAGTAAGTAGCGTATGTGATCTTTCAGACTATCCTCTACATCTAAGCCAAATTTCATCGAGAACTGTGCAGCAGTGTAGGCTATAAACTCTAACAAACGTCCATTCATCTAAACTATCGCATTTTAATATTCTAAAGAGGAAAGATTTGTATTTTTGTATGTATTGAAATAATTCAAAAACTACTGGGCCGATTTCAAAAATTCTTTGACCGTTAATAAGCTACGTTATCAGTGAGTAACATAGGCTATTTTTTTTTTATTTCACGTGGACGAAGTCGCAGGCAACAGCTAGCAAGAGAGAATAAACATCGCAAGAGACTATAAACCACCAGCTGTTGACCTCACAATTTAATTATGTGCACTTATAACTCAAACAAAACAGCGCAAAATGTATACGATAGGCACTAATTACAAATTATTAATCCATTGCGGGTTTAACGCAGCATCAATTCATCGCGGGCTCAATGTATAGTATTAAGCACGCAATGTATTTAATGAATACCAATATGTACGTAGCAATCACGTTAATTAATATGATGATTATTTAACTAGGAATTGGCAAAGGTTATGCAAAGTTAAATATGACGGCGCAATTACAATCATATAATTACAATTTACTGCAAAATATTGTTCAGTACATTTAATAAAACTTTAGTATTATAAATACCATTGACTATTTCTGTACAGACTTTTAAATTCATTAGAAAATATTCTAAAGCGACCGGGACAAGTGTGGCAAATGGTTTTCCAGTGATATTTATAGAGGTTGCGTTTGTTCAAGCGTCATAAAGTTTATTTGGTAAAGATTTACGATAGGCGGCGCCACTGGCGACGATATCAAATGGCTTTCCGAAACAAATAAAGGTAAAAACTTTTCTGATGGCTCGTAACTCCTCGACAAGGCTACTTATGTAGTAAATAATTGTATATGGACTACTTTCATGAACTTATGTACAAAGATTACAACTGTAGGGTAATGAACTTTTATGACGTACAAAAAAAAGATTTTTCATTAAAAATTGATGACGACATCGAATATCGTAGCATACCCTAAGTTGGTGATGACTAGGCCATACTCAACCACGCTGGACAACTGGGTGTTGGTTGATTCACACATATCATTAAATTTCTTTGCTGATACGTGCAGGCATCACGATGTTTTCCTTCACCGTAAGAACGATGGGTAAATTATGTACATATGTAAATTCGAAAAATCGAAATTCACATTGGTACATGGTAGGATTCGAACTAAGGACCTGTGGATTATAAGTCAAGTGTCCAAACCCCTGAGCCACCGACGCTATCAAAGTAACAATTATATATTAATAAAATAGATTTTAATAATATTATTAACTAATATTATTTACTTATGGCCGGATTCCCAATGGTTTGAATTCTGACATGACAGTGTTAAGTTGAGTTGAGAATTGACACGTGATCAATGACTTCTTAATTCATGGTTTAATAGCAACTATCAGGGCCTGTCCCACCAAATTGTAAATTGTCTGATAACAATCCAGCGTGTAAAATATGTGATAGAAATATCGGGTTTTATATCTTTATCTGACAGTGACGTCATTTTTAAGCTATCTGAGCCGCTATCAGCCAGTGGTGGGACAGGTCCTTAGAGATATAAAAGCGAAGGTTGTGACGTGCGACACTCAAGGGGTCTGGAAACGAATGCGGTTCTTTTTGCGGCAAACCGAAGCCAGTCGGAGTCAGAACAAAACAAAAGCAATTTGTCTAAACTACAATTTAAACTTGATCGTCTGCTGAATGTATCACAGCTGCTGTTGGTGCTGGTAGAGAAATAAATGTTGCGGCAAAACAGAATTGCAATCTTTCTGTTCAGGTTACTATTGTAAAATATTCTCTTTTGAGCATTTTTCAATAGAAACTATCGCATATGTAAAAAATTTAAAGTGTAAAAAGAAAATAATAATTTTTTTTCGATGGACTAAAATATTGTAAAAGCCATATAAACCTACACACTTTGTGAATATAAAAAAAATAAAAATTAAACCTGGTTATAGAGTTTTTTCTTGTTTTCCGCAGTGAGTTTTTTGCACTCTAGTGTATACTGTTAGCAAGAGACGATACAGCAGGGAAATAAGTGTAACATTTGTATGCAGGCGGCGAGCGAGCAGTTTGTCGTGGAGATCTCGTTGCGTCTTTTCAATTCATGCTTTAATATTTTAATAATTTAGTTTCGTATTAGTTCTGGGAAATGCAATGCAATACAATGCTGGATATTTAAAAAGAAATATATTTTTTATACTCCAATGTAAATAATATAGGTTTTACCCGGACCATGCGGAATTTAAAAAACTACGTGTTCTTCCAGACCATGTTTTACATCTGTGCCAAATTTAACAGTGATCCGTTAAGCCGTAGAACAGACATCCATCCATCCACCCTTTCGCGTTTATAATATTGAGATTCGCTTCATTTAACTATTTTTCGTATATCTTTAGACAAGTCGTTTGCATGTTTTTATAGTCAGTCTTATTTTTTACTGGTTTTTATATCAAAACAATAGAGGTTTTGTTTGCTGAAATCAACTTTGACAGAAATAATAACCGTAAAAGCTTTTGGCTTAGAGCGATTGAAGTTACAGAGGGGATGGGGTTGAAGGAGAGGCAGGGAGCAGCAGCGCCGCGGGGGTCGCAACTTCCTGCATTCAAATATATGCTTGTCACAAGCAATGAGCAATGAAAATGTAGTAAATAGAATTATACTTGTTTTAAACGTTCCGGCTCGAAGGACCGAGTTGGTTACTTATTTAGTTGGGTTTTGATCCAACTACCTATCAAAATAATTTCGGGCAAAACTCGAAATTATCATAAATGGCTTGTATTTATGATTACTATTGAAGGCACAAGAGAAGTGTAGTGTTGCTTGACAAAAAATATATAGCAAACCATGTTAGTGTTACCAAATGAAACCAACTGTTCGTGTTAAAACGTTTGGGAATGCAATGAAAAAAATATATGTATCTTCTATCAGCTTTTTAATAATCTAAGCCTTCTTCACTCACTAAAACATTAAGTAGGCTTTAGAACAAAATTTTAACCGAAGCTCGTTAGCAGCACTAACATTCTCTGACAGCTTTTAAAATTAATTTACTCCAAGTCAATTACGTCACGGTGGCGTCGCGTCACGTCGCCCACCGGAACTCGATTACCGATCACACCGACATAGCCATCCTTCACTATTATACAGTGTGCCTACCGCCGGAACATCCTGTATAAAAAACATATACATCGTTACAAAAGGGAGGTAGTGTTAGGCATGTTTTCATACAAATGTTGCTGCAGTGGATTCAAGGACGAACGTTTAGGAAAGCGAAATAATTGTTAAACGAATCAACTAAATTACAGGACCGATTGAAACATATTTTGACTATAAGAAAGCTTTGTTTGAAGGGAATATCGCCTCTGTTATGTGATGATATATATACTAATATTATAAAGAGGAGAGATTTGTATTTTTAGATTTTTGTATGTATTCGATTCACGCAAAAACTGTTGGGCCGATTTAAAAAATTCTTTCACCATTAGAAGGGTAATTTATCTGTGAGTAACATAGGCGTATTATTTTTAATTTCACGCGAGCGAAGTCGCGAGCAACAGCTAGTTTTTTGTAAATTGTTAAAAGAAAATGTACGTGCAAAGTCGGGACAGGTCCTATTTAACTTAAGGCAAAACAGTCAAGAAATTCGCCTTTAATATTTTCTAATGCAGTGAATAAAATATTCCAAATCAATAACTGGCGAATCTTTAGTAGTTACGATAAAGGAATTACATAATAGTAGGACGTGCGCTCTGTCGGGTCGGTGCTCTGTGTTCGATTGAATAGCGCGCCGTGAAGGAAATGTCAAAGTACATCAAAGAAATATTCGCCGCGAACGTCTCTTCAATCTCTGCCCTTTCATTACAATGAATGAAGCCCTGAGTGGAGACGGTGACGTGTAGATACGTATTTTCTTAAATTAAATATTATTTCTCGGGACTTGAAGAATATTTTTTTTATTTTATAAATATTGTGAAGAGGAATGATGTGATTGTTTGTTCGCATTGCTCTGAAACTATAGAAACGATTAGAAAAAACCATGTACTGTTGGGAAGATACACAATTGGTAGATTTTTATTATGGGCGAGCAAAAGCAAAAAATATATAAATGTTTCGATGGGACTGTTTATATAACAAACTAGCTTTTGTCCGTGACTTCTTCTGCGTGGATTAAAAAATAAAATCGAGTAGCCTATGTGTTCCTCCAAACTATCGTGTACGTCTATGGCAAATTTCATCGAGATCCGTTCAGCAGTGTATGCTACAACCTCTAACAAACATCCATCCATCTAAACTTTCACATTTATAATATTAGTAAGAAGTAAGACAAATAGATGATGTCAATTTTATCTAATATCTATTATTAGTTTAATAATCTATTATCATTAGTATTTGTATAAATTAATCTATACTATCTATATCTATACTATATACTATAATATTATAAAGAGGAAAGATTTGCATTTTTGTATGTATTGAAATAACTCAAAAACTACTGGGCAGATTTTAAAAATTCTTTCACCGTTAGAAAGGTAGCTAATCCGTGAGGAACATATTTCTTAATTTCACAGGGGTGAAGTCGGGAGCAACAGCTAGTGTAATATACAGAGATAATACAAAACAAGTGTTACATCAAAATGAACAAGAATTGATCGCTTCATTGTATTATTGTTGCAGAAGATTACAAAGCTGTTAGTGTAAAGATTTCGTTTGGAAAGGCGCGGAATACGCTAAGAGCCTTGTAGTGGTGCTCGCGTTTTTCTAAGGCAAAATTAGCGATAAATCTCAGAGACAAAGTGGCCCTCTTTCCCCTTACCCCCCCCCTGCCCTGCGGGGGAGTGGAGGTGTGCGATGGGTGCGAGGGGGAGGGGCGGCGCTATCTCCCACAACCGCAGTGATAAATTGACTTACACGATAAAAGTTTGAATTGCGTCAGTGACAAATTATTCTTTTATTCCGCGAAGTATTCTTTGGCAATGCTTTGTTTACGTTCATTGAACTGTTTATTTTATACACGAATAGCTAAATCTATATGATTTAAAACTAAGAACAAAATTTTAATTATTAATTTTGGTGTAGTTCATATTTTTAAAGCTTTCATTTTTATTTTTCAATAGGTAAACGCAGAGTTCGAGACAAAGTTGGTTTACATTAAGGCATAATGAAATGCTAATAAAATATATTTTCTAAAAATTAAATTTTTTATACTCGCAAGACTTATTACGAATATTTGTAAGATCGTTTTCGTAACGTCATCAACAAAAATTGTATTCGATTACGATTAGAATACGTACTCGCAACCGTCGCGTAAATTATGATAGACCCTCAGAGTCGGTACGTCTACTAGAGTGCTAACGCTAGATACAGTGTCGTACAGACGTCTGTAGGTGATAATGAATTAACAAAGTCAATTATAACAATCGCAGCACCCACTCACTTAATAGAACATCTTACAGTAATGTCTGTTTCACACGAGGTCAGTACGACAGAGCAGTACTACTATCGTTTGAAGACAATAATGCTATGAGTGATAATGTGCCTTCAATAGCAGTACTGCAATGTATCCTGCTCTAGCTAGTGTTCTGCCCTCCTGTGAAATCATCAGATAGAATTTGATTAGGTGAGTGGCGCCGCTGTGCCGCCCACCCCCTCGCAGGCTGTATTACAATATTAATTTCCGGTCCACAGCAACTGAAAACCTCTCACATTCTCATAAAATATCTGCTCGCGAAATATTCGTGTAGCCGATGTTGAGATATATTTTGACGCATACAGTTTAATTTTAAATCTTGGTAAAATTCATATGGCCGCGAAAATAAAACTTTATCATTCACTTTATTACTTTATTATTCTACTAGTAAACTGTATTACACCAAAAAATATACCACACCACTTTCTGTATAGGAGCGCGCACACACTTTTGACTAGACTATCGCACAACTGTTTAGTCTCGCTGTGATTCCTACGAGCTTATATGGAGGTGCGCACACTACTCGATGTTTAGTTGTGTAACTAAACAGTTGAATTGGCTGCGAAACAATCGCACAACAATAGTGTCAGCTCTGAGTGATTTAATATTTATTGAACAAGATCACATTACACAAGACCACCCATAATCAAGTCGCGATGGAAAAAGCTTGAGGTAAGTTTAATTTAAATTCCTTTGAAACATTGATTTAGCCTTTTTATACAGGCCAAAACCTTGTGGAAACGAACTAATAAAAGTAATCCATAAAAAGTAACTACAGAACTACATACTCGTAAGTGCAGTGGAGCCATGTCATTTGGCTGATGTTCAAATATAAAACATTTATGACTCACAGTCAAAAATTATAGCTTGCAACTGCACCGTTACTTGAATTTTTATTGCAAACATTAATAGTTATAACATTTTAATACAATAATTAAGTGTGTAGGAAATTGATGCCGTAATGCGTTCATGAAATTTCAATACAATCGTATGCTGAACATTCAGGCACGAAACTTTAAGTTGCTACATTTATAGCACCTTTCACACCTTTGACTAAACTGTCGCACAATTGTTGTGCGATTGTCGATTGTTTCGCACCTAATTCAACTGTTTGTTTGCACAACTAAAAATCGAGTAGTACACCTCCATATAAACTCATAGCAATCAAAGCGAGACCAAACAGTTGTGCGATAGTTTAGTCAAAGGTGTGCGCCGCTATAAAAATGCAAGAATCGTGCTAAGCTTTTATATCTCTACTTACTGTTATATTTCGGATATAACACGTTAAGGTAAAATAAATGTTTTTATTAATTGCATTTTCTTCGCTGCTGATTTCACGATGAAAAAATGGACATGAAAATGCTGAGGCGGACAGCGCCGGCGCGCGGTCAGGTACACAAACAATCGAACGATTCGATGAGTTTCGTTAATTGAACATTTTCAGCGCGCACGAATTAAATTCCAGAGCAAATTAACATGTCAGTAATTCTGTCAGATTCCATCAATAACTGAAAAGTTTATTTGTAAAAAGGTTATGCAATTACGCTTTTCACAAACAAGAGTTTTATTATCACAACAAAATGGTAAAACGTATTTGTACTATCGACGTTAGTGATATCTAGCGATATTTGATATACTCGTATATATTTCTCCTGCTATACAGACAGATTCCATAGGTTTATTGTTAAATTAAACCAATAATACTGTATTGATTGTACGTCTTTATGTATATTTCTATACTCTCATAGACTCTTTTCTAAAATCTTTTAAATTCTGTCGAAAAATATAAAAACTTAAAATATATAGTACATTACAATAACGATTATATTATTATAAAACGAGTAAAATATAGTTTTTAAGCTGATGTAAAGAGAAAAAATCTCTTTTACTATTTTAGACCAAACTTTTAACAATTGCAGTTCCTCAACTCGTATAAATGAATCAAGTGCGACAACACCGCCACCTGTCGTCGTTAAAATGCAGTTACGAACTTTGTATCGCTTCATTCCCTTAGTTCTCGCTTCCTTCGTGTTAACTGCACTTGACTTTCTGAACGATAAAAGACAGACTTAATTAAGATTTCCACATGTGAGAGAGAGAGACGGAGGTATTTCAAGAGGTTCTTTTGTCGATAGCTTATTGTTTTACTTTCTCTTCGCGACGTCGGGGAATAAATGTACGGGGACATTCTTTTAACATCCATTCCCGAGAACTGATATTTGATACTCACATAGCAATTAACGTATTATTATAACGGTTAAGGCGTACGATGTTCAGTTCAAGTGGGAAGCAAATTTTACTCTTTACTTACGTTACGTATACGTTTCTCTTTGTAATATTCCTCAAGGTCATTGTAATTACTCGATCGATTACAACCGCCACTCACGGCATGGTTCATGGCTTGAATTATAAAACCCTTGAACTACGATATTTGAATAACTAATTATTTCGGCGATTACTCACGTCTATTTTACCGGTGGCGCACCGACCAGTTTCGAACCCTTCGGGTTCTTCAGGGCGAGTGTTACTGGGGTTGTTTCGCGTCGCACTTGGAATTCAAAATTAATATAATAATCATATAATGTTGATACAAACTGTCAACGTTTTAAATAAAATCAGATTAAATTAATGAATTTTGAAGGACAACAATGTCGAAATGTAATGAACGCGAACATTGTTAAAGATTCAATTTTGAGTGGCACTTTATGATCAATCGTTGTCAATATTTGCGATCTCCGCCTAGTCTCGGGTTCGGTCTCGCGTCTCCGGTCTCGAGTCTCCGGTCCCAAGTCCCGGTCTCACAGCGCCTTATTGTCTCAAAGCCGATAAGGCAATTGTGTCGCCGAAGTTTATTTGTTTCTCCGTCTGAGATTTTCAATAGACTCTTTGTTAGAAACATCATCTGACTTTACAAAAGCTTTTAATTCTGACACAAAAAGGATGTTTCATTTCTGTTTTGACACATTTTATATATTTTCGTTATTTAGCGTTTGAGATAGTGTATCTAGGAAAATAATTTTGTTAGACATAAATTTAGCCGTCTCTTTTATGAAACTCCTTTTAAAAAACAGAAACAAATATTTGATATGTTTGTTTCGGTACTAAAATTACATAGATCACTATTGTTTGTTATTCCAAAGGATAGATAAAGTTTGTACGTCATACATTGCACTCTAACTAAGGGGACAAAACGCTAAACAGTAATTAAAGCGCGTAATGCAACGTTGCGTGTTAATTACAACGCTTTGTTGAGCTCACCGGGCAATCGTTTAATTGACGTGTATTTGTTAGAGCACATTAAATACCTGCTTTTAATAAATACTTAAAACATTAGTTAAAACAATAAAGATAACTACCTAAGTCGAGTATTTCTGCCTCTAAAACAATATTGACTAGTTTACTAAAATGGTTTTCAATCTTCATCAAATAGGTCACCTTTTGCTAAGATGTATTGAAAAGTACGACTTATATTAAAGTAGAATGTACACAAAACGATTAATAAGTTTATTTTCTTTTGAGCGATGACGAAGTTTCGGCTTTTTGATAATAATTAAGCTGCGATCACGAGTTCGCTAATTAACGTCGCTTAATTGACTTTTTTGTATGTTGAAAATATTACTCACTAAAAATAGCATGAATAATTATTAGATTACTATTTAAATGACTTCTATATCTTAATAAAACTTTAATTATAGATTAACAAATTATTTTATCAAGGGAATAGCTAATACTGAATTACAGCTAACCATCTAGTATAAATATCCAGGTGGACCGACGACTTGGTGCGCACGGGGGGAAGTTGTTGGATGCGGAAGGCGCAGGACCGCAATCTGTGGAAGGTATTGGGGAAGGCCTATATCCAACAGTGGGCAAATGGAGTCTGATGATGATGATGATGTAGTATAATGAATTGTTGTTTCTGAAGTCTATTAAAACTTGGGAAAAATCAAGACTCCACTCGTAAGTTATTCTAACAAAGATGTCAAGTTTATTAAATCATATATATTTAAGTATAAAAAACATTAAAATGAATGTTATGTAAAACATTTTTAATTAAAAATTGTCAAAGTGAGTTTGAAATAAAGAAATCTCCGTCAGTGTGACGTCAGCAAAGGTCTTTCAGAATATTAAAATCATCCACAAAATACAGTCTACAAATTACTTTCCCTTTTATTTCTCTCGCAATTGTAATTTTATTAAAGCTCGAGTGCGCGTTATCTGAAGATATTAAATGTAGATAATGAAATATAACTTTTTTCTGATTAAATGAATTCCCACAGAATACAATGGAATCAAACTAAACATTAATAACACTGGCAGGTTAACCCGATAACCTTAAAACAATTTAATGTGTTTAAGTGTCAAAGCATAAAAAAGGGAGTAGTGATTATATGCTCTTTGGTTGTACTATAGTACATGTCATTTTAATTAATTTTCTAATACTTCTATCTTCATTATATTATCTCCATTAACTTAATAAAGAAATATTATAAATTAGGGTTGAATGTCCACTAATTGGCGAACACAAGTATTTATAAACAAGTGAAAAGTGACTACTATTTAATAAGCACTTTCCATATAACTTAACCTGTCTACTCTTGACATCTAGTTCTAGTCGAATATTTTAGAAAATAATGTTTACTTTAAATAAAACGATTTAACAACTACGTAGATACAAGGTGAAGATAACTTTGTGTCAAACTATTATTTGAGTAACAAAGGGTGGGCGGTTTCGAGGGAATTCTATACATTTCAAAGTCCGCTCACGAAACCATTTGCAGAGAAATGCGGCTCCGGCTCGAAGGACCAAATAGATACTGTTCTACTGTTCCTTGTACTGCCTTTGTGATGGACTACGGTTTAATATCACGTACAACTAGTTATTCTAGGAACTGAGAATGCTTTGTAGTTTGGTTATAGAATTTAATGTAATAAATGATTCTACAGCACTCCTGTTCCTGTACACAAACTGATAGTGAAACTCATTTTAATAACGTTCCGGTAACTTTAGTTAGTTGTATTGAATTTTACTAAAATTAATTTAAACCAATTTAAAGTGGAATTATCTATACTATTATAATATTATAAAGAGGAAAGACTGAAATAGCTCAAAAACTACTGGGCCGTTTTCAAAAATTATTACACCATTAAAGAGCTACGTTGTCACGTGGGTAACATAGGCTGTGTTTTTTATTGTTTTTTTTTTCTAGTTTCACGCAGGCGAAGTCGCGAGCAACGGCTAGAAGAGTATAAATGAATTAATCAATCAATTAATTAAAATCATTGTTGTGAAAAACCTTTAAAATGCCGTGTGTACAACAATAAGAATGTCGTGCAGAGTTAGAGCGTGCCCACACCTGAAACTAAACAATCGCACAACTGTTTAGTCGCGCTTTGATTCCTATAAGTTTATATATAGGTGCGCACATTACTCGATTTTTAGTTGTGCAAATAAACAGTTGAATTGTCTGCGAATCGACAATCGCACAACAGTCGTGCGATAGCTTAGTCAAAGTGCGGCCGCTCTTAGAAACAAAACACTGTCAGAAAGCACAGTAGAAGCGCTAATGAATTGCACAATTTGTTACGGAGACGGCTCATATTCAATACGTTTCATTTCCGGCACTGGCCGGCGGCGGCGCTGCGGCGCTGATGCGCTGCAAACTGCAATTTGCTCGCCTCCACAATAACTCAGTATAAATATTTTGCATATTTGTTTTCAACGTTTATTCCGAGCACTATCGAATAGGTATTATTAACTGTCAATTTCGAAGCAGAAATTGTACGAATGTTTCTTTTAAAATAAACTGTATTGTTGAGTTAATAACTCTAAATAAACCTAAATGAAAACCAAATAACTAATATTATTTAGCTACTTTTAGTAGTGACTGATAAAAAAAAACAAAGCTCATGTGTTCTTCCACATTATGATCTATATTGGTACCTTTTATCAGGATCTGTTGAGCAATTTTGAGATAAGCAGTAACAATCTATCCATCCATCCAAACTTTCGCAATTTTAATAATAGTAAGATTAGAAGTGAGATAGTGAGAATAAAATTATTAATAAAATAATATTTAGTGTTGTGTTATAATTAAAATGTTTACAATATTCCTCACAAAAGGGTTTTTATACTCAGACGCGATCAGAACCTTTTGTGTCCCTTATTGAGAGAAATGAAGCACACGACAGTTCTAAACAAATAACATCGCCTCGGAAAACCCTTTTCATTTTGAGAAAGGCTTAATATTACACTTTTATTTTTTATATTGTATTTCATATCAGGATAAAAATAATATTACTTTGTCCTTTATCCAGCTTTCGTTACTAGGATCCTTTTTATAGACGTATTCTCGTATAGTACTTAATTATTTAGCATCGAATCAAATAAAAAGTGGACTTGTGAAATAATAGACCTTTCGCAAGATAGTTTAACAAAAGAACATAACGGTCACGTTATCACAAAATCTGTATAAGATCTGTGCAGCGTCACCACCGGTCGTACTTTATACTAACAAATCTCATTCAAATCTTGTCGATGACGTTACTAGAACGTTCTCTCAACTACCACGCAAATATTCGTGATGGACCTCTGAAGAAAGAGAAAAAATGCTCTTTGTCGCGTAGTCTTTAATCTCATAGAATTGCCGATTTAATTAAGAAGTGTTTGATAAAGAACTCATTAAAATGCATTAACTTACCATGAATTTCAAAATGTTTTACGTTTTTTTCTTTAAGAAATTGACTTTGTAAATGTTCTTTTTAAAATTGTAATTCGTGGCGTGTCTATAAATCATGTTGTCATAAACATGCAGTTAGGTGTTGCGCCGTGCAGCGCCATCTGTTCAAATATTTATGAAACAACACTGAGACTAGCGATCGCTTTCTGTTTTGTTTACACGTATCCTATTAACTTTTGTAACTTGTACTGAAAGTCAATTTTATTCTGGAATAATCAAGTTGTGATGCTATTGGAATTTTAAACTGTTAAGTTAAATTATTCATGTATCTTTTTACTCTTGAAGTAGACATTCATTTTTATTAAGTTCTCTCTCAAACTGAAAGCAAAATATTTAAGCCAAAATATAATTTTATGTGGATTTCTAAAGAATTCTAAAGGCTTACGATTCCAAGAAAATTATAAAATAATTATGATGTAGTTTATTCTGAGTTATCAGTAATACAACACGTTGGTTTTATTTTTTCCCCTCGTTCTATAGAATTTAAAATCTATGCCGTAAAAATGTTATTGTACGTGATTGTCAGAAGTTCTCTTGTTGGCTCGTAGTGGGAAATGAAACAGAAAGAAAATAAAGGTTTTGTATGAATAACTTCGCGGCTCGAAGGATTTGTTGTTTTCAATTCTCACTTTACAGTATTTTTAAAGTTTTGATAAAAACTATCAGATAATTGTATACTCGTAAATATGCGTATAACTTAATGAATTTAATGATTTTATTTCCTACCCACCACAGTAATACGTCATATGACGTTAACAATACAATTACGTGGAAAACCTATCATCGACCTAGTGCTGGATAACTCTTGTGATACGACATCGATAGCGGGACGAGAATTTAATTCTTTAAGTGTATGCTTGATATTTGATATCGCCGGAGCGCGGTGACCGCACATTTTCCAATGTCGGCTGAATTTCAGCGCAATTATCTGGACGTCGGCCGCAACCCCTCCTCCCCTCCCCCGCTTCCCGCAACCCGCACACCCCCGGGACAAATCGGAGTGATAGCTGTCCATCTAAAGCTTGATGGCATTTTACAAAATTCTATCTAGATCACTTGACTTTTTAATTCGTACAAATGTTTGTGAAAATTGATTACATTAAAGGAACTCTTGGACTGTTTTCTGTTACCAATCTATGATTAACTATTTTGGACTATTTTATCATATTGTTTTTTTTTAGCTATATTTAATTTTGTTCAAAGATTTTTTCTAAAACAAACATGGAGTAAAAATTCTCCTTTGAGATTTTTTGTTTCTTATTTAGAAACAAAATAACATAATATACGTGTTTCAAAAATTCTACATATAGATGTAAGTTAACCTTGCGCCAAGTAAAGGGCACGCGAACAGCAAAAATACTGTCAATGTGAAACAAGACGGGATGGAAAGAAAACGTGAATAAATATGCAATCACATTTACATACTCGCTTTTATATTTAAAGAAAATTCTCTACTTATTTTGTCACATTTTCTTATCACGTCTTTGTGTTCTCGCGTGCTAAGTTTCACAATCAACGTCGGTAGATGGCGCTGTTATTAATTATATATTTTTAAATTATTTGTGTACAATAACAAAGCACAAACATCTCAAACAATATAAATCCGATTAACTTGATGATACTCTCGCTAATAATATTAATCGAATTACATCAAACAATTTCAAATCGGTTAAATGTGTGCGCGGGGCTGTGCACCCCCGAGGCGAGCTCGGCCAAACACTCGAAGCGCTCCAGGGCACTTTTGACACCCTTGTAACTTCGTTGTGGATAGTTCTTTTGACTAGGAGGTAACAATAAAACAGAACCCCAGTATTACCCAGAAGTATCGATGTAATATTTAAAAGATAATATTTAATTAAAATAAAATATTAACACTGAAATATTAAATATCGCGGAGTAAATACGTCCAGTGTTCGATAGTAACAGATTGGTGACTTGTTATATCAATTCTGCAGCTGAGTCCTCCCCTCCCCCTACTCCTGTCGGGGGAGGGGAGCTGTGTGGGTGACTGGGGGGAGGAGGGTGAGGGGGACGTAGTGCAACGCTGTGAAATATTACGTGTCTTGTTCAGATGATTGAACGAGGGTAAATAAATACGGACATGCATTTTGTATAGAATCTGATCGCGCTAAATAAAATATCGGTTTTCTGTTACCTTTTAGAATAAAAAAAATATTATAATAATTTTAGCGTAGTGTTCAGTAATTTGTACTTACTGGAAAACAACGATATACTTTTTTTTTTAATTTTTTCTTAGAACCTCATTATAAACTGATCTTGACATCTAACATAAACTTTTTATTATGTTATTAAGAAAAGTTTTTTGCGTTTAATACCTCCCTTAGTTGCCAACTCTGAGTGCGTCAATAATTTGGTAAATTGAAGTAAAATATGATAGTAACGTGGACATGATAGAGTTACTTATAAAATGACCTACAATAAAGTAGTAACCCGCGCCAGCAGCCAGCAGTAGCCCAGCCCATAAATAGTGTCGGGTCCGCCGGGACCACAGATATAAGTTACCATAAACCGTCAGACGTGACACAACTGCGCAATAAATCTACTTGTTAAAATATTTTATTGTGCTTTTTACAACTCACTTTAAACAATTCAAGAGCTCGCGGGGATATTTATGTAATCGTTTTTATATCTGTATTTTATTATACTGGAAATAAGAACGATGTACTTCATAGTAAACTTTGTTTTATAATACTTTTATATAGCTTTTAACAAGCTTAAGTCGTGCATGGCATGCCAGTGTCTGGCATGCTTGTGGCACGTGCTAATGCACTTGAAATCACAAATGATAGATTATACTGTAGGACAGAAATATAGACGATGTTACAGTTTTAGACCATATTTATTGTTTGTAACAAAAGATATTTCGAGCAACCCCATGTCCGGAAATTAATCGTTTATTCAAATATGTGCAGGGATAGGATTTCTCATATCCGCACTCCGCTTGCTTTGAAAGTTGCTGAAAAACGATATGTTATGTATGAAAATTCATCCTGAAAATAGACGTACAACGTTCCAAATAAGTTTTTCAGTCTGAAATAGTGAAGGTTTTATTTACACCGGTAGTTTCCTAGTGGTCAAAATACTACCGAAAATCGTAATCAAATATCTATTTGAACAAAATATTATAGTTCAATCGTTTACGTTTGACTTATTATTACGTTGATAAATTAGTTCGTTATAATATTTTCACTTAACTCTCTTTTAGCTTTAGGATACGGTATATTTTAAAGCCTAGTTGTGAGTTATTACTCTTGTAGATTTATCAGGGAGTCTCTTTTTATCATTCTTTGTGATTTTGACAGTTTTGCGTCGTTTCTTATCTTAATTGTCTTGCTTTTTTAAACTTTTACAGGACGTGAAATGTAATCACAATTTTCTCAGATTTCATGTTGTTCATCTTTGTTCTTTTTAAAGGTAGAGACGATATCGTATTAAAGGTAAAAACAAGCCAGTTGAAAAATACATTTCTGTCAATATAGTTTTTGTTAAAATATTTTAATGACATGGAGTCTTTTTCAACAAAAATAAAAACCATTATGAAAGTTTTCAAATCTTGAAAAGAATTGTAAATAGCCACAGAGCTGAGATATAACAATTATCCAGACGAGCCGCGTCGTTTTTTTATAAAGAAAGTAACCTCCATAATAATGACTGTGCTGAATACAGCTAAATAGAAAAAATAAATGTAGAATATACAATACATGTCTTATCGTTGATGCAAATACGAGTAACTGTAAGTTGGTACAATTTAATTCAATAAAACGCAAGCAAATCTAGAAACAAGTTTTTATGTGCATAAAGTAAATGAACAGATAGATTTTTTGCTTGAAACAATCATCATCAATCACTAGGTTTTGTAATCAAACAGTCTCGACTCTTTTTAATTCCAATTATTTGATCTGTCGACTGAATTTTGTATTTTTTGGAATTGCCTTCATGTTACTTTTTGAGGGCAAAACTATGTATAAACAACGAGTACTCTTAATTGTTAATATCAATTATAATATTTTATTTATTTTACTGTAGCCAGTAAACATAATTGCTTAAGTATTCAAGCTACAGTTAAAACCCTCCACGTTGCCGACTTCATTCCGCGTTACAAAAACATTACACAAACTCAAACAGCTCTAAGTGGAGTGCTCTCCACGTTTTAAAGTAACATTTACTCATTTTTGAATAAGGTATAATTTTGAATAGCCCATTTTACAGTAAATTAAAATTTATTCATTGTAATTTTATGATCAAACTTTAAAATTTATTAAATAACTTTTCCGGTAAAGTACATCATTAAAAACTGATATCGAAATCTATACATATAATAAAGTTGGAATGTCTGTTTGTAATATCAAAAGGAAAATTTCAGATTTCGGGAAGATGGTGTATTTGCGTTGCTGATAACGAAAATCGTTTGCCTGTGAAAATTTTTGTCTGTCTCTCTTTCACTGAAAGGTAGCTGACATAGACGGTCATATTATAGGCTACTTTTTTATCTTAATATTGCGCGGACGAAGTCGCGGGCAATAGCTAGTAATAAACATGTTGGCGTTAATAAGAAACGCGAGTTTAACTGCCGCTCTCAGAGTTTTTAAGGGTCTCTGTTAGAGCTCGATTAAGGATGTTAATAGCTTTTGCATAACACTGAGCCGACTGTTTTCATACATTAAATTCAAACATATATCATATATACGTATTTGTAATATACTTGTAACATTATTCATGCTTATAATCCTTGAAAACCATAACCTTATCAGCATACTTCTAGACATAAAGTAAATGTCATCATAAGCTTTGAGAATACATCAGTGTAATCCTGCCTTAATGCGAGTATACCTTAATCCCACTCAGTTCAATCTACATCATATCTTTATTTAGTGAAACGTCACCTGCTTATGTTAATATTCTTCACAAAGCTTCTTTTGAGATAAAAGTATCAAATAAAGTTTTGTATTATTATATAGATAAAAAGTTGGTTTTAAAATATCTTTATCCGAATTCTTCCATTTAATTACACTCTATTGAGTCTATTTAGAGCGCGCGCACACCTTTGACTAAACTATCGCACAACTGTTTAGTGGCGCTTTGATTCCTATCAGCTTATATGGAAGTGCGCTTACTACTCGATTTTAAGTGCAACTAAACAGTTGAATGGGCTGCGAAACAATCGATAACAGCACAACTGTTGTGCGATAGCTTAGTCAAAGGTGTGTCCGCTCTCATAAGCAGCTAGCTTATAGAAGAGAAGTCTTAATGGGCGTCAATTAGAAGTAAAAATGTTATTAAAATGAATTATTAGAAATAAAAACCTTAAGAACATTCGCAATCTGAGCGAATAAATTATACAAATGTGTCGGCTTTGTAGAAAACAGATTCGATAAATAAACGCGGGCCGACGCAGTTTTTAATTATGCAAATCTTTGCCGCTCTAGTTTTTGTGCCGGCTTCGTGTTAGGCATTCCTTGTGCCTACATATTTGAACAAGGGTGAGTTTTATGATAATACTGTTTTCGAAACAATGTTCTGATGTTATTCACAAGATTTGTTTAGTAAATACGCAATATTTACATTCTTTAAGAACAACATAAACTAATATTTTGTAAAAATAAAACGATTACTAATATTTGAAATGATCAATGTACAGTTAGAGCGCGCGCACACCTTAAACTAAACTATCGCACGACTGTTTAGTCTCGCTTTGATTGCTATGAGCTTATATCTACGCACACTACTCAATGTTTAGTTGTACAAATAAACATTTGAATGGGCTGCGAAACAATCGACAATCACACAACAGTTGTGAAATAGTTTAGTCAAAGGTGTGCGCCCGCTCTAAATGTTTTCATACAACCTTAAATCGTTTTTAATGTAGAATCGAATGTCAATTACGTTTTATGTAGACAGACGTATTTCTCTATGGATCTTTCATAAATAAGAAAGGATAGGACAGGAGTTGACAACTCAAATGTTTCACATTAATTAGCATAAGTTACACAGACGGTGTCAAAGCCGCAGTAAAGACTTGTGTAAAAGTTGCCGCGACAGGGACGAGACCTCTTCAACTTTACAACCGCACTTTAAATAAGCCTGTAATTCTTTATAAATGTGAGGCGTGAATAATTTTGCAAAATGTAATGGGTCACACGTAGCCGTAATACATTTTATGCTACAGTAATCTGGAATTTACAGCCATTTTTTATTAATTTTATCCAAATAACCTTTGTTAAGTAAACGATAAATTAAATACTGACTTACTAATTATAAATGCTAAAGTACAGTTGTATGTTTGTTAGAATTTGTAGCCTAAACTGCTGAACGGATCTCGATGAAATTTGGTATAGATGCAGAGCAGTCTGAAAGAACGCATATGCTTTATTTTTATAATACCACGCGGGCGGTGTCAGGGGTGAAAACTAGTTAATAAAACCAAGTATTTCTCTACAATAAACATGCAACAAATACAATATGGTACACCAGACGTATACATTTACTACCTCATAGTTGTAACTTGAAATCGTTTTATTGCGGCCTCTAAGGTTTTATTTGTAGCGCTATGTGCGGGTGCTACACACGGACGATTAAGTTCACGTTACATCTTATAAAAGCAAATGTTTCTTCAGCAAATGACACGGAGTTTATTTTGTGTAATGTATGTAACGGGACTAAAAGGTTTTATTTGCTGTAACGTTTGAGGGAACTGTAAAAGTATATACGTAAATAAAATATACTGTTTGTGAGAAAATTCTTTCACATTTTTGCTCAGTGATGGTAATGAAACAAAAATAGTTATTTCTACTTAATACTTTAATTACATGTGAAATTAAGTTCTTACTATTTTCAGTATTAATTGGTAAAGTTTAAGTAGACTTTAAACTTGAACTTTTAGTTCTATCAAGAGCATCTTGTTACTTAACACTTAGTTATAAACTTTGCCCCATTCGAGAACTAGTTCGTTTCCTAACTTAATTTTAATGCACGAAAGTTGTTTTTGATATGTTAAGTTCCTTAAATAGCACTACACTACGTAATTTAAAAAATATATTTGGTACATTAAAAAATTTCACCACTAAAGCTAATTAAAGTTATTAGGCAAATTCCCAAATATTGAAATAACTAAACTTTGTGATATAATTTCTACCAAAACTTTGATTCACCCAGTACACTCTGGTAGTAGCAAGTGGTAATCACTTGACAAGTTCAAAGTTAATTTAGGTGACACATTTACCGGTAGGGGGCAGTATAATTATGCGACTGGCGCCTACCTCATTTCCTCTCTCGTAGCGCGAGCTACGCCGTAGCAGTGGCGATTGCTCCGACCTCTAGTATTTATTTAACTCAAGGTCCAACGTTTTCCAATTAATGTAGACACATTTAACATTTGATGTAATGGTTTTGATATTATACCTAGCTATAGGGTAGGAATTTCTTTAAGTAGACAATGTTACTTCACCGAGAGTTTCTTAGTGACGTAACAATTTTAACAATAAACGAGACAACAAATAAATTCTTAATAAAAATAAAAAGCTTCATAAAAACCGAAACAACTCAAATTATGTCTAGAAATAAAACCTTGTCGTAGTAATTATGAAGAAAAAACGTGTTCCAATTTAATATTCAGTGGGCGAGGCTCGTTTTCAAGTTATATTTACTTGTTACTTACTTTATTTTCAAAGTGAAAATGACATTGACATGACAGAAAGTTGTAACTGAAATCGTTACAGAAAATTAAATTAAAGTACACTGTTTTTGGCAAGACTTTTGGCAAGTCCCCAGTCAGCTTGTAAATTTTAATGTTTACAATTTTCATAGAACTTAAGGTACTTAAATATGTTAATATTCTTAACAACGCTATTTAAATAATGATTACATGATCTTCGAAAATAATAAAGTTTTCTTTGTATGTAGAAAATTGACCTACTTACGTGCAAAGTCTATTTAAGTAACACAAATAAACAACATAACAATATTTTAACCTGCATTGTATGGATTTCCGCGTATTGTAGTTATAACAACAATACAGTAGGAAACAAAGGCGAGTTTTAGATGTTTCATAGAAGCGTATTCATTAAAGTTTCGAGGCGGGTTTGCAACACTAAACTATCTGTAACAGTAAATAGCCAATCTATTGTTATACGGCGAGTTTGGAACATACGTCACAAGGTTACACTCTCGCTTATACCAGCTATAATTACAGTTGAAATTAATTGGCGAATTAGTACAGGTTAACTTATAGACTGAGGAATTAAACGCTTGTTCAATGACCTAGATTTGTAACTTATAGATTTGTTAAAAACAAATGACTGCAGTATTGGAATTTCTAAAAACAGTTAATATTATTATTTTTCAAGTACGAGTATTTGATAAAATCTACATGATGATCACATATGACTGGTATTGCGCTTTCAGTTCAGTGAAAATGTAGATTTAACAATTATCTTTACTTCTTTGGCACTAGAACACATATAAAGCTAGCTTAAAGCTTATAAAAACAATACGTTAACTTGAACGAGGCTGTTACCCTAATGTTATATCCCTTACCTTCGCCTCGCTGTACTTCGTCCACTTAAAATAAGCGTTGCTTTTAATGTTTGAAAATGCAAATATCCTGTATCAGCGTGTGCTCGGAGCGCGGAGTTTTTCAAGCTAAATGTGCAGAATCTCCGCTCGCCAGACCCCTAACGCAATTAATGTCGAAACTTGCTAATGTTACGCTCGTCTGCAAATACAACGTAAATTTTAGTTTTTAATACATTTAAATGGAGTTTCCATCTTATTCATTTTATAATAAAGATTTTTAGAACATGTAGTTATTGACTGCTATGAGCGTTGTTTTTGCTTTATAATAAGTAGTACCTCTTCATTCATTACTTGTAAGATAGCTAAGTGATTTATAAGATTACTTAGAACGTATAAACATGTACGACATAAGTAATCAATATAAACAGAGTGGCGACGGGCGGTCGGCGCCTTGCCTGCGACACGGCGACGTCACTGCCCACTTCAATACACAACCTTGTCTTCACACGCGTACACAAGTATCAAGAACATTACGACTACATATGTAGCATTAGGGTTGCCACCTTTTCGGGTTTCACCCTAATTTTCCGGAATTGATGATGAACGGCGGGTGCTATGACAAGTAACTGGTCGCTTAATGGGTCTAGTAGGTATTTAAGTCCTCCTTTATTGGTAGCCCTAGTGTAACTACAACTTCATTTATACAATAAAAATATCGAGTAATTCACGTCTAGGATTTTAATATTTTAAGCATAGTTTTTAAAATTGCTAGATTTTTATATTAACTTTATACACTGATCTGAACATATCGGTGAAGAAATTCAAAAATATGTGAACCCGCTGTGGACCAGCATGCTAACTAAGGCCTAGTCACCTCTGACTTAGGGTCGTTGCCTAGTCCCACCCCCGGAGATGTATACTGCGGTAATACTTTTTAAATTATTTGATGAATAAGCTAAGTATTGTCGATTTACACACATAAAAAGCGATAAGGATATTAAAATACCTAATCCTAACCTCAATTCCTATATTTTCAATACACACGAGCTTAATTACGCTTCGCCCTTTTTAATCTTCTTACGGGTCTGGAATTATCAGCAAACCTTAGCCTAATTTTGCCGCAATTTCCTAATTTATGACGCCTCGGGGCAGATAAGGCGGCGTGAAAAGGCTTTTGAGCTTCTTACGGCTTTTAAAAGATTTTTAATAAGAACGAAGGGTTTTTAAGGAACAAAAAACAGAAGTTTCTTGTGAAAAACAATCATCTTGTATGTATTAAAGTTTGTCTGTAATCTTGACAAACTTATAAAAATAATATGAAAATTATCTAAAAATAGATTTTAAGAGAGGGCACATCTTTGAATAAACTATCGCACAACTGATGTGCGATTGTCGATTGTTTCGAAGCCATTTCAACTGTTTAGTTGCACAACTAAAAATCGAGTAGTGTGCGCACCTCCATATAAGCTCATAGGAATCAAGTCGCGACTAAACAGTTCTGTGATAGTTTAGTTTCAGTTGTGCGCTCGTTCTTAAAGTGAACAAACGACATCAAAAAGACACTAGAAGCTGTTTAAAAATTGACAGAGACGAACTCGCAATTAGAATTTAAAAATTCTGACTACTAACAACATAAAAATGCAAAATTCTCGATGAAGGTTTGTCAAACATTTTAACGGAGCCTTCCGCGATACAAAATTTAAATGAATTATCGCTCCGAGCGCGGACCCTACTCAGCGCGTCATGTCGCCGTGTCACAACTTATTTGCACCCTTTCCCTCTCAGATGTAAACTGACACTTCAATATACATACATTTGTATGATGTAGAGGAGAATTTACTAACTATATTACTGCAGCTTGTACTTGCCTGTGACTGTCTGGAAATTTACATCGTAATTTTTAGTGCATGATAGTTTTAAAATTGTTTTAGATTTCGTTCAAAGTTTCATAGCTCAATCAAAGTTTATCTTCATTATTTAAATTAATCTTACTAATACAAATGCGAAAGTCTAGATGTATGGATGAATGTTTGTTAGAGTTTGCCACCTAAACGACTGAACGAAAGTCGATGAAATTTGGCATAGA
>LD688956.1:109157-132766 GCA_003118335.3 Papilio memnon
GTACCTATAGACAATCAAGCAACATTTTTTTTTCTTTGTCTTTACAGCTTGAACATAAGCAGGTATTTCTAACTTCAATTATGTCATTGTTATTTTTCCAGAATTTATTAGCCTATCTATCGATAACTGCGTCATCATGATCAATGATAGTAACATCAAAGAGATCTCAATGTACATTTCAAATCGTCAGCGGTATTGCTTGGAGATCTGCCAACGCCTCGGCTACGGAGAGCGTCTAACTTAGCTAAGCTAGAGATCGGTTCTACGAGCCTCCGATTGTTTACTATCGACCAAACTTTACTTCAAATCTGAAAATGTATATCGCTTTATCTGTTTGTTTGTTTTAGTTGCAAAATTATAATTTCTAAACTAAACAAAAATATAACAATACGACCATTTAAAAACATATCATCACTAAGTTAGACACTTAGTATAGACTGGACTCATTACGGTAATTGTAGTTTACACTACTCCAGTACAGTAACTCAGTGGCGATTCAAATTATACGGGAATGCAACGGACATAATGTATATAGCATTGACTCCAGTGTGCGGTCCAGTAATTGTAATGGCCGTTATCTATGTACTGACAGAACACTTGTATAGTGGCCACACCTTGCTCGTTTTATGTAATTTTTGAATGTGGATGTGAAGAAATTTAACGCTAGCGTTATAAATAATGTTTAGTGCCACTAAACTTCACCACAGTACTGCATGTAGACTACGTAAAAATTCAATTTGAGAAAGGCAATTTTACATTTACAGTTCTAAATGTATTCTTTATCGAATCAGCGGTGCGTGATATATTTTTAATGTGAACTCACGGCGCGCGCCGACTCTCCGCCGACTCTCCGCGGAAAACATTTGGCAAAAACATGTTTACAATTCCAAACATAATATATTTTATGACAACCATTTTACGTCTTCACTTCGTGCAATAGAAATCAGATATTTACAGAATTAAATAACATAACCGTTATTTAAGAAACAAGTTCACGATTGACTAACTTTAATAAATGAATGAAGTCTAAGAAATAAAAGAATAGTGTGAAATGAATTTGAATTCAGTACTTTTCACGATTATTTTTTATTTTCATTTCTTACGTCCACTATAGATGTTTTGTACTGATATACACCCTATGTACTTCGGGGAAGAAGACAAATAGAATGACGCCTCATTTGTTAAAATAGGTTCAGTCTGTTAGGCTGTAAGAAGTTACAATCGAATTTACATATATAAAAATATACGTAAAAATAAACTTATACTTGCGAATTACATTACCTTTGTCAGTCGTGTAAAAAGAACTGTAACCTGTGTAAATACGAGACATTAACTAAATAAATCTCATCCATACGTTATAAGCTGTAATAAAAATAAATTGTTCGAGTTATTTACGTTCATTATCACACGAGTTATTTCAACAAACAGAACATTCTAGACGTCTCATATGTCAAGACGTTTAATTTTGATTAAGACAAATCTTTATTTTGTCTACTAAATATAATAAAATGGTTGAGATTTTTTTTGCTGATCATATTACGTTTTTATGAATGCATTGAGTCGCAACGTCAGCATATGGCAGCTGTGGCAATTGTCGTTTCTTTTACGACTATAGATAGCTTATCGCTTGACACTTTACATGGGAATTCACAAACTAAGACACTATTAAAAAACAAACGGTAAACACATATAGCGATGTTAACCATTCATGAAAAGAACAACCAGAGAGATTCAAATAAAATTATCTATAGACGGGACATTGGGAGCATTTTGTCAAAGACTTTATAGATAGATACACATATTATCATGTCAACTTAGTAGTAAGTAGTTATAATTTTGTTTATATTATCCCGTCTATTGCATACATAAGTTGAATGTGAAACTAAATATGAACATGAGGAACCAAACACACAAGAACCAACATGTTTACTTAATTCTACGATAGAATACCGACACATTACAATAACCAGAGCATTTATGGTTAATGTAATTGAACGGGAGGATATTATTTGGCTGTTGTTAATGGCAGGGAATAACAAGACCCGGAGACGCTTGTCGCTGGGCTGTGCGGTACAATCGACGGCCTCAGATAGGTTGGCACTGCGCCAATGCTATTGATGTGGGCTTACTGAAACGTTAAGTGGCTACCGAGGTTTTGCTGTCTAAAAGTTTCTATACTTTTTATGGTTTACTTTATTTTTAACTATCTTTCGCCCGCGACTCCATCCGCGTGGAATTAAAAAATACAAAAGTGAGTAGCCTCTGTGTTCTTCCAGACTATCCTCTACATCTATGCCAAATTTCATTGAGATTCGTTCTGCCGTTCAGGCTACAAACTCTAACAAACATCCATCTATCCATCTAAATTTTCACATTTATAATATTAGTATGCTTAAAGAGTGTAGTTGATAGGGCTCCTTGTTATGTCACATTCTCCGCTGCATTAATTACTGCTCTTTTGCCGTCCTATTTAGAAAACATTCAAATATAAAGTATAACGGAATTAGAAATGATATTAACTACTTCATATCCGTGTTTGGCGTGGTTCACAGAACGGTCTTTACCGAAGCACTTAATTAATCGCTTGTCGTGACTAACATAAAAATACATTTGCCGGACTGTTCACGAATGTAGAAATGTTAAGTGATGAATGTTGCCATTTAATTAACTTAATCGTTTGTTGCGATGTATTTTAATTCGGGTTACCTGTTTCATACGAGGACAGAGCTTGTATAGCAGTACTGAAATGGTAACTGCTCTGCATTACTGTCCTGTCCTCGTGTTTAGCATAAGCTTTAATAACGTATTTGCGAGTGCCATTCTAAATGTCACGCGTAAATATTGTGTATGTAAATGTTAAGCACCCCTTTATACATTTAAAGCCTACGTAAATTATAATGCTGCGAACTTAGGAAGTATTTAAATCATTATTTTTATGAATGATGAAGCAATAAGAGTTTACGTTTTGATAAATGACAATTGTAGGTGTTTTGACGATGTTTTTATGGAAAACGGGTGATATTAACTTTGTGAAAAATGTAATGTTACTTTGTCGTAAACAAAAGTATTAAAATCAGTCAATATTATATGAAAATTTTAATATTTATGTCAGTTAAGAGCACTTTGATATCTATTACTGGCATAGAAGAATTTACTTCTTTATTCTGTTCTGATCTATTGCAAACGTTAATTTTTTTTAAAAAAAGGCAACAAACGAGTAAACAGTCACGTGGATTCGCCGAAATAGCAAAGCGAACGCGTTCTGCCTACTTTTTATCAACAAAAGAGGCGCAACAAAAAGGGGATATTTCTCTTTCGAATTCATCCCCTCGTTCAATCATTTCCTTGTAAGAAAAAAATATAAAGAGATACAAATTCATGCTGTGATAGATTACAATTATGCAATCGACGAATCCGAGTAGTTGCAATTTACACTAAAACTAACTCTGAAGTTTGTAGTTGTGCAAATTGTCGCGTAATGTCGGATAATAGTTGATACTCGATTGTTTCCAATAACGATCCAAAACATTACTATAGTACATACCACTTGATTAAGCTTAATTACTGACTCGGAAACACTTCTTTTATACTACTAGTTTTCGCCCGCGACTCTGTCCGTCTGGAATTAATAAAACACAAGTAAAGAGCATATATGTTCTTCTATACCATGCTCTACATCTATGCCAAATTTCATCGGGATCCGTTTAGCAGTTTAGGCGGTGAACTCTAATAAAAATCCATACAAACTTTCCTATTTATATTATTAGTAAAATCACCACTAATTAGTATTTATTTACCTAAATAAGTAGATATTACTAGTGATCTAGTAGTACTGTTAGTAGTATAAATATAGGCATTTAGTAAACGTTTTATTTCAAAGACAAAACAGACTAAAAGTAGTGTAATTAGAGTATTTCTTGACCTCATTCAGTCTGCGTCTGTTGTCTGGAGTTGTCGCGTGACTTAAATCTCGCAAGAAGATTAAACCTTTGTTGTACAACAAAGATCTATTAGGACGTTTTCTTTGCAAAGTCCCAAATGAAAACTGCGACTCGGTTCTTAATGATGGACTTTTCTTTCTTTCGTACTGTTTATAAAAAGTGTTAGTTTTGATAATTTGAAAACTTTTATCTGTGTCTATTTAAGTTATTTAGAGTTAAAATAAGTAACAACGATTTTTATAAAATACCTTTATTTGTTTTTCTGCATTAAAGATTAAAATTACACAAAAAATCTCATACTTAAAGTTTTTAAACAAAATATTAACTACATAATGCAGTTACTTGAATCATTATAGAGACGATTAAAATGAAAACGTAAACACCGTAATTCTAAGTAGAAGTTAAACAGATTTTGTGTTGACGAGTTAATTAGAGGGTTGCAAGTGGGTCAACGAATTCTCAGCCACTTCACTACTGCGGCGGCTGCACGGGGGCGACACGGGGCGACGTGACGCTGCCTAGGCTACCACACCACAAACAAACCCTTTCGCTGGCAAATAACCGGCTAAATATAAAACGCCCTTTGCTGTATAAACGGCCAGCAGTTGCCGCTATCACATATTAATCCATTTACTTAATTAAAATAACATAAAAGATTTCAAACTAAAATCGGAGTGTTCAGAGACGCTAACAACATACTATACCAACAAAACCAATTATGAAATATAACTATACTACGTGTAATAATTATTTCTCCTACAATTATTGTAATTTGGTGAGTAGAATAAACGCAATTAACGATAACAATGTAATAGAAGCGTTAACAAACGGCGCTCCCGTCTGGCGCCTCCGCCCGGCGCCAAGGGTGCCTAACATCCGGCGCCCCTGTTCGGCGCCCGGACGCGCTTGCAGCCTCATTTAGAATGCAATTAAAACTTATTCTAATTGTTGCAGCTCACTTTATAGCCTATTTGCAATTAACTCACTATCGACAAAAGCGATGCATCCATCTAAAATATAAGAATTAGTAAGACGTTTTTTTTCTACTAATGTTAGTAACTTTTTTGAGTCCTCACGTATTTCCTGAGTATTGCGTAACTAGGCACATCATACTAATATTATAAATGCAAAAGTTTAGATGGATGGATGTTTGTTAGAGTTTGTAGCCTAAACGGCTATTCGGATTTCGATGAAATTTGGTATAGATGTAGAGGATAGTCTGGAAGAACATATAGGCTACTCACTTTGTTTTTTTTTAATTCCACGCGGACGGAGTCGCGGGCGAAAGCTAGTGACACTATAAATCTACTACCATGATATTTATGTGAACATCAATTAGAATTAATCCATGTTGTTCGCTTAATACATTGCCTCGTTTGTCGATATCATGATATACAATGTGCGTATTACACGCGCAATGAAATGCTAATTACATTACGAAACGTGTATTTATTTTACCGCATGCGCACCACGCTCGCCAAAAATCAACCAATGAGAAGAGAGGGATCCTTGCATCATATTACGTCACGGCATCTGATTGGCGAATAGTTATTTTAAGCCGAGTATTCCCGCCATTGTTTAGTGCGCGCCAATTTGAATTTCTCCACCTTTCATATCTCATCCATAGATTAATATTTTAAATGAATTTTCTTTTTTAAATTATTAATGATTTAATTAGGACTCAGTTTGTTAATATTTGAAAAAATTAAAAAGATTACTTAATATTAATACTTAAGAAATATTTCACAGTTTGTTTTTATTTAAACATGATATAGTAAATTTAAGTGACATTAATTAGCACGTGACACCGATACCGGGGAGAGACGCGACATCCCGGCTGATGTGCTCCGAGATAAAAAGTTTGTTGTAAAACCAACTTTGAACCGCAGCCGTGAAAAGTACTCAGCTCAACTTTTAATCTTTTCCTCAAACGTGACCGCAATATTTTATCTGTGTAACGCTAACGTTGTTTTTAAAAATCTTTTTGTTATTTCTTATCTTTAAATGAGAATTTTTTGCATTCTTTAATATAATTTAAGTTTTTTAGAGTTTATTTTTATTGTGTACTTTAAGATTACGTATAGCATGTTGTTATCTCAGTTTTTTTTATGGACAACGAGCAGGATAACAATACTATCTCGTCAAATTGAATCATTAATGATAAACTACTATAATACGCTTTAAAAACCACGCTTTGACAAGAAAAACAAATGAAAACATGTGACTTTTCTTTGCCTCTCTTTCTCTCTTTCCTAAGAAGCTGAGATAACCTTTCACTAAAGTATCGTACAACTGTTTAGTGTCACTTTGATTCATATGAGCTTTATATGCAGGTGTGTACACTACTCGATTTTTAGTTGTGTGACTAAACAGTTGAATTGGCTGCGAAACAATCGACAATCGCACAACAGTTGTGCGATAGTTTAGTCAAATGTGTGCGCCCTAAATGTTGTGGGAATTAGGTGTTAATACAAAACAAAAGTAAAGAACTAAACTAACTACAAGCGCCAATCTCCTAATGATTAAGGTGACGGATTTCCGATCTCCTGGTCGACAGTTCAAATCCCGCCATTCAATTATTATCATAAATCACATTAGAGCTTACAGCTTAGTTGAAATGGTATAAGAAATTAACAAAAATCCGCTAATACTAAAAATTGTTGATCGAAAATTATACAACAATTGCGTTTCACTTAACGAGTTACAAAAAATAAATCTTTTCTCAAAACTCACGCTGCGTTTAACGTTTAGTTTGATGGTAAATTGTTTCTTTTGTTAGTAAAAATTGTATTTCAAAAGTACTCAACGAAACAAAAACTGCTATATTTTTTAAACAATCAATTTCTGTAACAAGTCTCGGTTACAAAGAAACTTTTAGTCGTATCGGAATACGATTTATGTTGTAGAATTTAACAAAATAAACAAATCCAAATTGAAATGAAAACCTAGGGATTAGTGTCGTAGGGTCTCCGTTAATATTTAACTCTGAGTACAGCGAGAAATGCTTCATTACGTGTTTGTTATTTAAATATCTTACTGTTTATACCAGAGTATGGAAAACAAGCAAAGCATTAAAGTCCATAAATATCTGAATTTCAACGAGACATTGGTTATTCAAGTCACTTTTGTAAACCCAAAAACTACATAAAACACATTTTATCCCAACCCTTTTTACAGCCTTCGAAGGTGTGTTTATGTTCAGAGAGGGTGATTTGTTAAGACTGCCTTTGAACGGGCTATCGGATAAGCCAGCGATATCAGGAAGGCAAAACGCGTAATGCCTTCCCGCGCGGGACACGGTCTTTATACTATGTTTATATCTTAGGAAACATAAAAAATCCAAAACTAGTTTGATTATGAATTTACTCAGAAATTTAGTGTTTTTAAACTTTGGAACTAAATTTAAATATCTAATGTTCGCTAAGAAAACATGTCACGAAGTTGTAGTAATATGATAGTGTGAAAGATGACATCTAGGATGCGTCCTCCGAAATAAAATAAAATAGATCGATTTGGAGGAATAAATATTGGTAAATACTTTACAACCATTGAAACTGGAAAATCATTGACATTTTTAATTCTCCTCCGTACTTCTGTTTGCGGCTCCTTGTTTAAATACATACTTACTAATATTATAAATGCGAAAGTTTACGTGGATGGCTGGATGGATGTTTGTTATATTTTGTAGCCTAGACGTAGACGATAGTCAGGAAGAACACATAGGCTACTCACTTTTGTTTTTTCTAATTGCACGCGAAGTCGCGGGCGAAAGCTGGTAGTATTTAAATTAAAATGTATAAAAGTTTAATATTAAAACTCCTATTTCATTACATTATAAATTATTCATAAAGTTACTAAGTTTATGGTATAAAATTAACATAATGTTTACACGCCTCAGTGGCCTCAAAGTTACTTTAAAATAATTCAAACGATAATGTGTCCCATGAGAACTGAAAAATTGACCAAACTGTAAGTTCTGTTTAATATTCTATTTGTTCAAATATTCAAAAACCTAGGTCTATTCGTGAAATAAAATATCCAGCATTGGGCATTGAAGTCAAAACGACGTCAATATCTGACACACTGATCCATTGTTCTTTACAGTTTGTGTTGTGCTGACACCTTTGACTACACTATCGTACAACTGTTTCGCAGCCCATTCAACTGTTTAATTGCACAACTAAACATCGTATAGTGTGCTCCGTATAAGCTCATAGGAATCATAGCGCAACTAAACAGTTGTGCGATAGCTTAGTCCAAGGTGAGCGAGCTATCAGAGCGACTGTTACTCAGTGTTGACAGTTGAGATCAAATTCTTGGTGTATCAGAAACTTTTCCCATATAAATGAAGTACAAACCCAACCGAAAAGAGTAGCGACCAAAATACGATATCGGTTATAAAACTCCAAGGTTTTTATGAAATTAAATTAAGACTTTTAAAAGAGAACATTGTCATTCCTATCATTCTCTTAAAAAACAAAGACATGTTTCTATACATGTTTCTGCAATGGGAACTGTCAGTAATTTATACGGATTCCGTAGCTTATGTCTGCTATATTCTTGTCTTTGAGTTAATAAAAGGCCTCAAACTTTGATGAAATAAGTTTGAAGTATAATTTCTAAAGTTACTTACAAAAGTCATCGGAAAAATCATTTTATTATACAAAAGTTGATTTTCTTTGACACTGGAAGTATGAAAAGTATTTTCCCAAAATAATTAAGTCTTTTTTTATTACGAACAAAGATAAAATTATCTGAAAATAATAACATATATAAATCCATTTAAATTATATTTTTAACATCAAAAATACACATCTAAAGTTAATTTTCATCAATAACACATTGAAAATGTTGATCAAGCCAGCTATGTACAAATCAATTTCACTTACATACCGAATTGTTTCCCTTGTGTTAATTTCATTGCGGGTTATGTAAGACAAAGTGAGAGTGGCAGCGCAGTTCAGCCAGACTTGATACGTTAGTACGTTTTCAGTCGCCGAGTAGAGTGTACGTGCGACAAACATTGTGCTGTGTTTTGCAACTGTTTTGTGCTAAAAGAAGATTTCGAATATTCAACTAACGCTGTCTATGGTATTTAATCATTTTATTTAAATGTTATTAGATTTGTAGGTATAAACACTTTGAATATCTTCTCAAATATCGTATCTTTTTAACGACGAGCTGATTGTATCAATTTTTTACTTGACTTATTCTATTTATAGTTTTAACGTTTGTATAATTTTAATTTAACATCTATTTTAATGTAGAATAAGTTATACTTCATGTTTTAATTAAATTAATATTAGAAAGAATTCAAATTCACTTAATTAGATTCCTACGCGTTGAGTTTCAGAATTTTTAAGCTTAGGTAATAATTAGCCTGAATTTCGTAGCTGACGTGAATACACGCGTAGATGTATGTAGAGGACTGTGAGAGCGTGTGGAAATGCGTGTTAAATAGCTAAAAGTACTTTAGTGTTTTAAATTCTCGAATCTTTTACAGCAGTAGGAGAGAATAAGCTGCTGTACCTTTTTAGTAAACTATTTGAATTAATATTATTCTGAGAATTTCTGCAATCAACTAACAAGTTATTCTTTATTTCCTTTTGCATTTCTTTTGACTGCTGCTGCGCGTTCTTACAACATACCAATTCATTTGTTTAATGAATGTCTTCAGTTGTTTTAAAAAAAAAAGATTTATTAAAACTGAGAAATGTCTGAGGAAGTTTCTAAAATGTATATTATGTTTAATACTAAAGCTTGAGTTGCTCTCTTATGAACTGAAAAATCGTTATAAAGTGTAGTAACTCTACACACATACGGAACAGTAGTTCTATCTTCATGGAGGGTAAACATCGTCCACTTTATGAGTTCCCTTTGTAGTACAGCACCGTGTGTATGCAGTGTACACATGACGTAACCCTTTGTTCTTACAGCGTTATTTATAAACACATTGTTATCAATATAACCGCTCAGATTCCCACACTAAAGTAATACTTAATTGTTAATTAACGTTAAACAAAAATAAAACAGTTTCAGAAGCCGTGTTTCAAGTTATTTGACACGAGTCGATGAAATTTGGCACAGGTAGAATTTACTCTGGAAGAACACATGCGCGATCGAAGTCACAATAGCTAGTTTGGGAATAAATAAGAAAACGAAATAACAGAGACATAATTGAAGGGCGGAAAACTAGTGACAGTTCTGAAAGTTAATCTTATTTGGTCTGTTAGTTTGGAATCGATTCCGTGACCCAGTATAGATGGCGCTGTGCCAACGCATTACGATATTGGATTGTTGGATTGCTAAGGCTCTTGTCCTATGTTACATAAGCCCTGCTTTAGGGTAAGTGGAGGCAATTTGGAGCGAGGCTCGTGAAGTCTAATTTGAAAGAATGAGAGCTTTTTCTGTCAAACTCAAGTTTCTTGGCGGAATTTTATGTGCGTAGTTTGTCACTTTTATGTACGTATCAATTTAAATTGTTCTTATATAGTTTTGAAAAGTAACTTAGTCGTTTTCAACTTTAACTACATTGATGTTATATTCATTTTCTACATGTTTCGAGTGGTTTTAAAAAAAAAATCTAAAACTTTACACTTCTTTTTTGTCCATCGAAATTATATTTATACCAACAGCTGGCGCCCGATTACAGTGAAGTATTGGAGGCGTGTACAGCACAAATCACTGTCATAAACTACGGATACCAATATATGTAGAATATTGGAGCGAAAGGCTCGCGTGAGCCGTAAATATGCCTTATTCCTTTGTTACTGCGTCGTCCTTCTGCATTGTCGAGGTTCCTTACCATTTGCGGGGAACAGTTTCCTCAATATTTCAAGTGAGCCGTCCCCGATCTTATCTCTTTAAGAATGATAAGGGTTTCGGAATATTTGTTAGATTTTTACAGTTTACTGTGAATATATTGGAAAAAAAGATTGTCCCAATCGCGCCTGTCGGTTAATAATAGCAAAGAAGGTAGTGCAAATTGTACATGGCTAACAATCAATTTATTTATTTAAATTACTTTTGCGACCGATTATTCAGTCGTTGTTTATTTATATATTGTTAATATTTGTCAACTTTAAGTGCAATTTAAGTTGAAAAGTAAATACTTTTCCCCGCGACTTCATTTGGACGCAATTAAAAAAAAAGTAGCCTATGTGTTCTTCCAAAATATGTTCTATATCTGTGTTAAAATTCATCGAGATTTGTTAAGTCGTTTTAGAGGAGTGAGTTAAATCGTTGGATGATCCATCTATCTAAACTATTAAATAAACAACATTAGTAAGAATTAAAACAGCATATAATTTCGTTACATTATTTTACTCAATAAAGATAAAAACACAAAGAAATCATCCATAGCATTAACTTCAAAGAAACCAGTACAATTCGTTTAGATAAAACCCGAGTTAAATTTCAAATGGTAAATATTTAAGGGAGCCTTTTGTTGCAAAATTTTCAAGCGCTTTTAAACAAATTCTGTGCAGAGATTCCATTACCGCGTTTTCTTACGTTTGTGCGGGATTCTGTACAAACATACTTTGTGCTTTATTGCTGAACAAGGCTTCGCTTTATTTACAGTATGGCCGCAATTATATTTATTTAACTGTGTATTTAGACAATGAACAAAACATTACCAGCTTTATTTAATTCTTAAACCTACACTTACTTTTGTGACCTCTATTTTTACTTGGAATGTCGTATTATCATTAGATAGAATTGATTTGCCTGAATAACAACTTCAGGGGGAAGAAAGTTTGTGTGGAATAGGTAATGCTTAAGAGAGTGAATTCTGATAAAGATGTGTGGAAGAGTACACATGTGTCGACATTACGTAAGATAAAAGGTGATGATGTATGGATTTTAGATGGATCTTACTATATTTCTTCTGTCTAATATCATAAATGCGAGTTTAAATGGATGGATGTTTGTTAGAGTTTGTCGCCTATGAACGGATTTCGATGAAATTTGGCATAGATGTAAAGAATACTCTAGAAGAACACATAGGCTTTTTTATTCTTTCGACTTTCGGCGTAAGCTATTATAGAATAATAATATAAGAGAATGTTTACAAGGCTGGTTTAACATATCGTTGTTAATTACAATGCGTTGTTTCACGCGCCGTTTGCGAAGCCCTCGGAAGTTTTAATAATTAAGCCGAATGAATTATTCATGTGCTATCACATTCGTATGTACGCTAAGTGAGCCAGAAAGATACATGTTTGTCCATTTGAGTTTACATGAGTTTGTATTTAAATTGTAATACGGAATAATTTTAGTAATGAATCCTTTTTAATATTAATATAGTACTTTTTGTAACACCTTTGTAGATTTATTACGATTATTGCATATTCATCACATAAATAGTGAACCTACGTACTCCAAGATTTACCCGGGAGCATAGTAGTGCCCCCGCTTAGACAAGTAAACGACCAAATTATTCTTTTCACAAATGTTATCTATACTAATATTATAAAGAGGAAAGATAAAAAATATTTCACTAATACGGAGCTACGCTATCGCTGAGTAACATAGGCAATTTCACTAAACGTTTTTTTTTACTATTTTTTAATTCCACGTGGACGAAGTCGCGAGCAACGTCATGTTTAAATATAAACAATAACCTTATTTGTATTCACATAAAAGCATTTACGAGTTTGTATTATACGAAAAGGTTTTCTGTAATTACCCTGAAGGGAAAGAGGGTTGATAACGTCGGAATATTAGAAGTACTTATGGAGATAATAATCATAGGGATGGAAGGAAATTACGTAATTTATATTACACTGTTTTGTTATATCTTGCTAGTAAACTGCTGGAAACTATATGTACTTATGTATGGTTGCCTAGCAACTGTTTTACATCCTTTGTTCCCGTTTTAATTACGAGCGCTTTCCATTATGTTAATATTTTTTAATTGCTCCTCTTTGTGTATTATGCTTTTGTCAACTTGATTCCCACAGAAATGAAATTAACAATAAATTAGTGAAGTTTACATTTGTAAAGGTCAACTTGAAATCAGATGAACTAATAAGTAATTGTTTTTGTATATTCAACAGCGATACTGTAATTAAAGTTTTCATAAATGTAGACAGTGATATTTCAAACCTTTTATGATGAGAAAATAATTCGATCACAAGCTTTCGAAACTTCACTTTAACATGTTTAAAATATATACTTAAATATCTAGCTGTTATAAAACGACCGTGAGATGCTAATAGTAGTAAAAAGTAAATGCAATAAAAACAACTAATATATTCGTGCGCCACAAAAGAAACTTCCATAAAGCTTTCAAAGCAGACATGCTCTAAAGTTTATAAAAGGTAACTTAGTTCACAACTAAGTAGAGTTGATGGGAATTCCATATTGACACAGTTCGTCAACGAAAACTTTACGGCAACTGGCAACTTATTGCGGTTGCATTTAAACTTAGCTGAGTAACTTAATCCTCGCTAACCTACTTTCTATATAACTTTATATAACACTCGTAAATAATGCAAATAAGTATACTTACCGTTACTAACTTTTATTTTACTTTTAATAACAAAAGTTTTTTCCTATTCTAATATGCGGAGGAACATTAAGCAAAAAACTAAATTTAAGATTGAATACATTTTTTTATTTAAATAAATAACTAAGATTTACCTGTAAATCTTTTATTTATATCATTATTATATACTTATAACTGTTTATACTATAAAAGAAAATAATTTTATGTTTACCTTAATTACACAATATGTTTTGTAATCTATAATCGTTTGTGATTTTTTGGACGTAGCGAAAATCTCAAAAACTACTGAACGTTTTTCATTAATTATTTTGCTATTAAAAAGCTACATTATCATTGAATAACATAGGATATATTTATTACTAATTTTATATCCGCGCAGACGAAGTCGCGAGCGAAAGCTAACCATACTAAAATAATAAAGCATTAACACACACTACTATGTGGCGCAGGATGTCAGCAATCATAGCATATATTTAAATAATTCTTTTTAAAAAAAAAAGCCCTACACTTACGACACGCTTTAGGCTATATATTTGCACGCTATTATACTTAGGGGTAAATAAATTGGAAAAAACCTTCACCTGGGAAAGTGACCATAAACTACAAGCTGCCAATATTAAGAAGGCAAAGTTATTATGGTAACGGAAATGTTGACACTTACAATTGAGAATTTGACAAATGTAAACAATAAAATAAAGATTTTAAAGTTTCATGCGGATGAAGCCGCACGGGAGAAGCTAGTATTAGATATTTTGTTAATGTACGACGTACATTTGAAAGCTTTTGGCAAAGTTCCAGAATAACACAGGTAGTCTAATACGAACGTGTAGCAAGCTTTGTAGTAGATCGTAATTTACAGCCTCGTTAACGTCTATTGAAAGCATTTACGAAGCAACATTACACTTGTATAAAGCTCATGTTTCAGGTACATGTTTCTGAGCCAGCTTTATCTTACTTAGGTATTTGAATCCTGCAACATTTTTTTTTATTTAAGAAAAGTTAGCAAACGAGCAGCGTTTTTCTTAATATAAAAACTAGGTGTTTTAATATAGAGAAAAAACATAGTGTTCTTTAAATATTATAAAATTAACTTAAGTTACAAGTAACAACTTATCTACTTACTTTAACAAGTTACCGAGTTATTAAAGCGCACACAAGCGTAGACAATTGCAAATTTTTCTGAATAGTTAAAAGTCAAATTAACTTCTAATAGATTGCTAATTTCCTGATAATGTTGCTTCCAATTCAATCTTGGCATCATAGGCTCATAAAACTAAAATAACCGAATAATATTTTTAAAAGATGAATGACTTACATTGCTAGTAAGTTGGGGTTGCTACTTGTTAAGGCCAGACTTGGCTCGGAGCCGCGCGCCGTTTGCCAAACGGATGTCATTAGAAGCCGAGACTTCGCAGTCAGTGAATCTTGCGCCTTCCAGTCTCTCTTTAGCAGTGGACTACGTAGGTACTACAGTACCCTTAACGTGAGTTAATATTGTTTATTTTTATTTAATCAGCTAGCGTTTTATGTGAAAACTTAAGACTGTATGCTCAGTTCTAAGTATTAACAGAAGAGTACAACTACGAGTATCGAACTGAACGTATTTAGTGGAATTTGTGTAGCTTAGTTTTTTAATATTTGATTTTAGTTCGAGTAAACGCTTTATTTGATAGCTTTATTCAAAAAATACTCACAATTACTGTAACTTTTTTAATTAAATTGTTGCCTTTAAATGTTGGAAATTTTATTCAAACGTATCTGAGTTTGAATTCTTTTCAGTTATTCTTCAAATATTCTCTTTACCAGGCTTGAATAACAAGCGTGTTCGGAATACGATTCGTTGAAATATTTTGTTGAAGTCTGTAGACTCCGAAGCGTTGAAGCGACTCTGGAATGAAGAATCGAATGTTTATAATTAAATGTTTCTCGTTACGTTTGCATTTCTTAAGCTTGAAGTATTTTTGCGATGCCTTTCAATAAAATAAGAGTTGAAAATACAGGGTGTTCGGGAATGTGTACAATGAATACCACAGATTCCTTGCTCGAAAATATGACGATTTAATCCGGCTTGTCCAACTTACTGTCAACAGTTGCTTTGTTTAGGCGCTCGAGAGCTAAACACTGGACACTAAAATTATTCGATACCGAAGTGAGTGCAGTAGTTTTTATTTAGTTATTTTTAAATCTCGTGACATCTATACTAATATTATAAAGAGGAAATATTTGTATTTTTGTATTTTTGTATGTATTGAAATAACTCAAAAACTACTGGGCCGATTTTAAAAATTCTTTCACCGTTAGAAAGGTAATTTATCCGTGAGTAACATAGGCTATATTTTGTTATTTCACGCGGGCGAAGTCGCGAGCAACAGCTAGTTTTAAATAAAAAGAAACATTTATTTATAATATGCATTTTGCATCATTTAAAACAATCCACTATTTTTTTTTTTCGTTAAAATATCTAATCTTAAAAGCTTACTGTAGTTGTACACTTTGTAAGCACACGAATGTGCTTAAAGCACGTGCCTGTGGCTGGCGCGCAGCCAAAGTGCTTCCGGTGACGCTTCGTTTACCTGTCTACTCGTAGTGTCTGCCGTTACTGATTATTATGTCTTTGTTACGGAGATTGTGTTTTGATGTTACAACACTGTTTATACAGAACTACATTGAGTTAAAATTCATTGTCATTTACAGAGATATGACATGTTTAGATCAATGATAAATTTAATTGAATGGACCAGTCGGAAAGGAGCAGTCGGTGCTAAAGAATAATCTCATCTTATTAATGCATGCAAATTCGGCAGAGTCGGGAGCGAAAGCTAGTGTTTTAAGTTTATCTTTTATGTACATATTATAGGTTAATTATACTAGACTAAAAATGTCACGAAATATATTAAGATTTAAAAACCTAACTGTCAAATTTTACAGCAGACGTTTTGTCAGACATACAAACGATTTTAATATAAATGCTACAAAAATAGGACCAGTCTGATAAATCATACCCTAAATATAAAAGCTATTTGGACGTAGGCTGCAGGGGAAATAGGCCAAGGTATTCGGATGACGTGTGGCAAAGCCAGACATTACGGCGGCTGCTTTCAGTCTTATACCGTTAAGCTATAATACAAGTAAAGTGAAAACTAGTTATTCTATGTTAAACTATAAGAGAGCAGTGGTTTTACAGCGATTTTTTTAATCTATTTTGATTACAACTTAATATAATTGAAAATTTAATATGTACGTAAACAATAGTCGTTGTTTAATTATTGTTTAAAGTCAATTTTTAATGTAGAAAAATTTGCCAATTCTAAGTAGATTATAATTCAGCACAATGTAAGTAAAAATGTTGTAGTTAAAAACATCAGCAAAAAGTTTTCCAAGAGCTTTGGAAACAAAATTAGAAGTGTAAGTAGAAAAAGTTATTTGAAATTCGTCAGTCGTTAAAGAAAGCTTCAGAGAACAATGTAAATATTTAAGACGAACCTTTCTTTAATTTGTTTGGAAATGTAACAGACGCCTGTCTCATACCCTGCCGAGTCTCGCTTCCTGCTAATTTATAAAATATTGATGCACGGCCAAGTTTATTTGCTCAAGATTTAATTCAATTAAATCTGTTTGCTCTGAACTTTCCTTTTATTACTGTTACTCAAATACAAGTACAAAAACTACACATGTACTTTTATTTATTTATTAATTCTATAATGCATCATGTAGGTTCAAGCGTCGAGGCATCGTTCCCGCGGAATTAAATCTTGTAATAAAATATAGCATATTTTACACAGTGGTAATATAACTTTCTAATGGCAAATAATTTTCCAAATCGGTTCAGTAGTTTTTGAGTTTAGTCATTACATACAAAAATGCAGATCTTTCCTATTTATAAACATTAATCATTTAATAGACCGGCGAGATTTGAACTCAAAAAATAATGATATCAACATCTCAATCCTTATTAAATACATATTTTTAAAGGTCTCGAAAACTATCGTAACATTTGTTACCATACTTAGATATGGTAGGTCAGTGTACTAGGATAGCATATTTACAGTAATAAGCAATTTTAAATGCATTACGTCATAATTTGGTTCCATCTGCGCGCGTCGAGTGTCATTAATTAAAGCTAAAAAGACTTGAGCGTGGGTCGATGAGGTTTTGGCCCCGGCGTGCGTACTGCGTGCCAAGCGCAGAGCACTAGGCAGCTCTAGTGGGGGCACTAGCCAGCTGTAGTGCCCCCCTCACGTGATACAGTTCACTGGGGTCATGTATAACTATGTGTTCGCAATAGACCATGAAATAAATCTAGTTTTACACTTATTTGTGTCTGAATGTTTCATGACAGTTTATTTTAAACTTCATCGATTTGAATTTCGAACGAAAATTCATAACTTAATAGATTTGAGAGACGTGACTTTAGGCGTGATTTTAATTAGTGTAGTAATGATTTAAAATTAATTGCATAACAAAGTAACCATATATAAGTGGCGTACTCGTGTTTTTAAGTTAGGGGTCAACCACGCTGGCCACGTGCGGGTTGATTGACTTCACACGTATCTTTGAATTTTCTTTGCCGATATGTGCAGGTTGCATCACGATGTTTTCCTTCACCGTAAGAACGTCGGGTAAATTTTATATGAAATTCAAAAATCACATCAGTACATGGCGGGATTCGAACCCTGTAGATTAAAAGAATGAATCACCGACGCTCTTGTATTAATTTATTCGTTGATGTCATATTTCAATTCTTACAAAATGTAGAAAAATAATCCATATATCTGTTACTTTAGTAACCGTCTAGTAGCAGTAGGTCTTTCAGGTGCGGCGGTGTATCTGAGCAGGCGATCTAAGCCGGATTACATGTAAGTGTGCTCAGCTACGGACATTTTTATAAAATATTCTCCATTCCAAATTCGAACTGAGAATATTTTGTATAAAGTTTTCAGAAGGATTTAGTTGGAATTATTCCACAATCAGCTTTATTTTACTTGGAAAAAATATTGCGAAAATATTCTAAAACATTCAAAAGATTTTTTTTTAATATAAATACATTAATAATTGAATTTGTTTATAGGTTCCTGCTAACATGTTGAACTCGCTTGGTTTTTGTCATCAAACACCTAACATTTTAGATAAATAGACTTCGTACACAAGAATGTTTTTAATGTTGATATAATTAAGGTTTCACAACAGATTTCAAAGAAAGCAAGACAAAGGAATGAGTTAGATTAACAGCTGAGCTGTCACGATGTAGGATTACAGCTATTTATTGTCAGAGTTAGTTGTCAAGGGACAGCAGACATTAGGCCTGCGGGAGTTTGGATGATAAACGCGACAACCCTCAAGCGATCATAGTCACACGTAACTTTGTCATATGTTAGGAGACAATTTAAATGTCACTATACGTTTTAGGATTTGTACCAAAGAAAGCATTAAATACGATTATAGATGCAAACATTTATCTAGTCATTTTATTATAGACTGGCTTTTGCTCGCTACTTCAATTGCGCGGATTCAAAATGTAGTAATGATTATCAATTTTATTCAATGATAATTTGACAATCTAATATTGAAAGAATATTTTACTTCTAAAATTTGTAATCAAACAAAATTCTTGGAATATCCAAAGCTGTATTGATTTACGTAATTCAATAGACGAAGACACGCAAGTGCGGTTAAACTTATTTGTCCGGCTTCAGTAACTTATTTAGAACATAACGACTAAATGAAAATACCTTCCTCGCCGTAATAAGGACGACTTCCTTATTACATTCGTGAGGTTTGCTTCGATTGTATTACAGTTCACACCCCTAACTGAGATGTAGGCACAAAAAGGTTTACAAAACCTTTAGCAACAACCCTATGCGATTGGGATAAAGCCTGATATGATAATAGAAACAAAAGAACACGACCTGAAAAGTGACGTCACATTTCCAGTAATTGTCCATGAATATCTACCAATAACAGAATTATCATTATATTAAATGAAGATGTTATACTTCTATCTGTACATTTCTGTATTGACATTTTGCTGGTCAAATAAGGTAAATTAGTTTATAAAGCAGAATGCGTTGGTGCCGTGTTGTCGCCCTAATAACATCCGTCGGCATTCCGAGATAACAAGCTTACAAAGCAATCTTCTTATCCCCCTGACCCTTACCTAACCCCCCCCCCTACCCCCATGGGTAGGGGAAACGCATGCCACACCCACTAGAACTATTCGGCAGTTAGGAAAATATGTCTGGACTATAAGGTCTTTGGCTTCCCTTTATAACCTTGAAAACAAAACGGATAGGTATTTTAATACATAGGAGAGTAGGTCAAAGTAATAATTTGAAAATTATCCGTGTAAATTACTGACATAGTTTGGTTTAGAAAACCCGATATTTTACTTGTATCATATTTTTCCATTCACAAGCGTAAAGTTCTATTCAAAAACCATCAAATCAAAACTGACACATCAAAGTGAAACAGTAGAAATGAAGACAAAGGTATGCGTTGCGTAAAAAGTGTATTGTTGTAACAAATGAAATGAAAGCATTCAACATCGAAAACTTCTTCCAAATGTTTCATACAAAAGTTTTCACAATATTCCAGAACAATTCTGTAGCTGCAATATTTTTTTCTTTAATATCCGTTTCGACACCAAAATGAAAATAAACTACATATAGAAATAATATTTATGCAACGTCAATTATTAAAATGTAGTGCAAGACATTTCAATTTTACTAACAGTAATGCGAATGTTTGTATGGATGGATGTTTGTTAGAGTCTGTAACCTAAACTCCTGAATGTGTCTTGACCTGGACAACTACAAGTGTGTAGATAGATAGTCTGAAAGAACATTTGTTACCTACTTTTGTTTCCTTATTCCACGCGGACGTAGTCGCGGGCGAAAGCTAGTATTTCTCATATTCAAGTGAAGTTCTAATATACTTTGGATTGCTTCTCGTAGCCTAAGAGCGGGCGACCTATGAATAAACTGTACTAAACTGTCGATTGTTTCGCAATTCAAGTGTTGCGCTCCATATAAGCTCATAGGAACCAAGCGAGACTAAACAGTTGTGCGATAGTTTGGTCAATGGTGTGCGCAAGCTCAAATTGATACAACGGATTTTGACCAATATGATGTGATTCGATTCACGTCCTTCCTCGGATTTTAACTTATCAATTACTAATTATGCTTCCGTTATTTCTTTGTGTATAGAACACATCTATTGTTGTATAGTTTCTATTCAAGTTGGGCTCAAAGTAACTTAATGTCTATCTTATTTTCTATCTAGGTCGCATATTATAGGTCTGAACGTTCTAAAAGCGACTTGCCCCGGCCGGTAAATGTCTGGGCCGTGATGAGTGCTGTGAGCTCAACATCTATATTTAAATGCCAACAACTTGACCTTAAGCTGGAGGGGCTTATGTACAAAAACTTAACTCATAGGCTGGATTCTATTTTTTATATCCATCAAATAGCAAATAAAAATATATAATCTGAGAACACCAAATCAACAGTTTTTTTATTTAAACTATCAATATCCTTTAAATTTATTCCAGAAAAAATCCGATATTTTTGGCAAGGTATAAAGTGTTGTCGGTTACGTAATCATCATTATTTAGAGCTCTGACCCGGTACAGAATGTAAAACGAATAATCTAAGCAAATAAAATGAGAATTTGGCTGCGGCCCCATTCGGTCCTGCGAGCCGGATACGTGGCGCGTTGTAAAGGGTCACGTTATTTGCATATAAATAGGTTTCAGGCGTCGCTTTGATCGGAGTGATCGGCCCATTTGTTACAGGGTCGCAGTTGTTTGCGAAAATCTTTTCCTTTCTGTATAAGATTGATAGGTTAAGTTGTAGCTACACTAAGTCAAGCGTAAGTCACTTGACGTACATTCCTAAATCTGCATCTAAAGTCGATCAGTAATAGTTGTATGTACCAGTTACTTGTGTTAAACATGGTTCAGTGTGTATTACATAAGATAGAACTCGTTAGGTGAGGGAAAGATGTATTGTTTAAAAAGAGTATTCTAGAACAATAACCGATAGAATAAATTGAAAGGGAGCAATTCCTTTGGGCACGGACTAAATACAAGCCGACAATAGTCGTAAATGGGTCACAGCATTACCATATAAATGGATTTCGGCTTTTTCTTTGACCTTATTTCTACAGGGACACTTTATTCCAAACAAGTCATAGTACTTGAAAAAATCGCTTGCCAGGGGAAACTTTACGGACATTTCTTTATTGAATACGTAATTTTATACTTCAACAGTGTAAATTTCACATATAACATTAATTTTACTACATCAAAATTCATAAGACACGTGCGGTCACAATTCGGCGTGTTCACTAAATTTTAAATCGTAGTTCTATGTATGGACTACAGTACATCTTGATCCTTCCAGTCGGATAAAGCAGCGAGCTATGGATTGTACGCTAGTAACAAGTAGAGCAGGTAACGTGTAAACACCAAAAAATGAGTAATTCTCCGTACTAATTTGGACAATGAGTAATATGTCGTTTTCCCCTGAGCCGGCATTTTATTCCTTTTGAGAGCGCAAAGAGCTTTGTGTTTAGGCGCACGTGTTTTGTTTTACCCTCAAAACATTTTCCCCTTTTGTGTCCGAAAAAAAACATGTGCGGAATGCCGCTGACATATTGTGCGTCCGGCGCGCTGAGGTCTGTGATATTTTTTACTGTGTTACGTTTGTGGGTCAAAAGCGACAATGATAATTACAAGTTTCTATTTTTTTTCTAGAAAAATTACAACATTTCAACTTAATAGTGTTAAATAATGAATAAAAATACAAAAATGTCTTTAAAGAAACAATGTAAAATGAGATTATGCTAATTGTAATACTCATTTATGTTCGTCATTTGTTTTTCTAAGACGTCCACAATCCTGTTAACTTAACTATATTATCGCTATTATGTAGGTTTTTATTGTTTGTTATCTCAGTATTTTTTTATATAATTTACATATTAACTAAAACTGGAAAATATTAGTATTTTTGCTATGGATAAAGAAACTCGTTTTAATATGCGGAATTTTCGTACAATAAAGTTAAAAAATCAATCATCATAAGATACCAAAATCACTGAGCACAATTATTGTTCGGGAAAATAATGTATTTGAGGTAGAGTTGTGTGCGAAGTTAACGCTAATGGAAATTTAACGATCCTTCGAAACGCCTTTCGGGCTCATTATCGCTCCAGACAACTTCCAGCGCAGATGTAACGATATAACGCTTTTTCTAACCTTCACCTGATTCTGTGGATATGAAAGTTAAATAAAATTTATGCCAATGAAACAAATTACTTCAGAAACTAGTAAACTGTTGAATAAAACAATTGTCAAACGTTAAAATGCGATAAGAGTAAAAGATTACATAAACATATTCTTATTAAAATAATATACACAATATGTTTTATAGGCACCAATTTTATAACATTTTTATCGTCAACTACGCATGCCCCTTGTGATTGCAAGGCGTCGCTACAACCCCTTAGTTGTCATGGCAACGTCGACTAAGCAGCGCCCTCGCGGCTTCTTATGGGAATCACTTCCGCGTCTTGCAGTTCCTCGTAGTTCTTACGATTGCCGATAGATGGTATTGGCGTACGTTTTGTGAAACGATAAAATAATAAACAACTTTGAATAGCTTACTAGAAATTAAAATAAAATGTTGCTTAATTATTATATATACTACTATTAAACTAAACATTTATATAATTTTTGATCAACTTACGTCGTAATATTAAAACATGTGTACTAATACACTATTACGATAAATGTAGTTTATGTTCTCCCGGGTCGTATGTTAATGGACTATAGCGAAATTCTCAAACGGTTTAGCGTAACATGTTCTGCAAACTTACATCCTTGTAAGAGATTAAGTGTTTGAGGAAACTTAGCGGACCCTTACGGTCCACAAACAGTCATAGGATTAACTCATAAATTATGTATGTCGTAATTTATTGCCTTAACATAATAAACTTCTTAAAATTAACATAAAAATATTTCTGTAACAAAGGAATTATTTGCATTTTCTTCGTTTCAGCGCCATCTCTTGACATCCATGCGTACCTCTTAATCCTGCAGCCTTGAAAATGGTTTAGTAAACGGCCGCGATGGCGCTGCGTGTAGCTCCTTGCATTGGGGA
>LD688956.1:143335-166003 GCA_003118335.3 Papilio memnon
CAAGATATTAAGTTTGTGATGTTTAAAGTTGCAATAAATTGGCTCCTATTGAGAATTTCAATTCCAATTTCTGGAGAAGGAATTGGATCTCGTATCGTGGCAAAATTATCCTAATTTCGTGTTCCTCGTACACGCGTCATGTCTTCAAGTAATTCAAGGGATGTGACAAGAATGAGTATCGACAATTCTTGATCGGTTTACTTTTTTAAATTACAGGTTATTTGGTTTATAACTTGTGTATTGTAATAAAAGTAAATTATTCGCAATTTCTTAATCGTTATTTTAATGTACAGTAATGCAAAATATGAAAAACATGCCCTACATTTTTCTTCCTAAGTTGTGATCTTAAATTGAATGTATTTTCGTATGGCAGAATATAATAAATGTCTACCAAAATATTCCACTTTATTACGTTTAAATTTTGTTCCTTAAAAGCTCACGTTCGTCGATAATTTCGATGTCGAAGCGACCCACTTCCATCGACCATTAAATTCCCCGCGGCTCATTGTTCTAAAGATCGCACCATTCAATACCTATCTATGCGGGAAAGAATCCGGCAGCTCTCAATATGCGGTCGCTGCACGACAAATATTGGAGGGGCGACGCGGCTCGCTATGCCGGGAATTTCACTGGCTTTAACGCTTCACTTTAAGGACGTGCGCCGGTTATCGATATGTCGATGTCGAGCGCCGCACGTGACTATTACACTCTGCTAATGGCGTTAACGACCATTTGTTGTCGAAATGTCGAATGTGTAGTACGTATTGGTTATTACATACAGATGTGAACGTATAAGGAAGTTGTGCTGTTTGAATAGAAATTTCTTTGCCATTCGAATTTCAGTATCACATCGCTCTTAAAGATAAGTCTGCATCTTCATTTATTAAACTACGCATACATATTGAAATATTGTGCGAAATTAATATTCTAGTACGTTTAGATCCATTAATTGATATTACTAACACATAATCCAGTTCAAAGCCTTTAATATCAAAGATTATATCTTGATATAGTCTACGAGATAATTCAAATAATATCGAGGTCAAATAGACTTACCCCGGGGGTGCGCAGGGGGTGGGCAAGGGGTAGGGGTGACATTCCTGCACGTCTGCGATCTGGCCTCTGAGAGGACGCGTCTTGAAATCTGATGTATAAAGCCGACAGAAAACTATTTCACTATTTTAACAAATAGACGATTTTATTCATTGAGCTAGTACTTTTATATTGTAATAAATGTAGTGATAAAATATCAATTTTTAAATGCTATTATCCAAATAATTAAGGTAAGATTGTACTTTCCATCTCCTTTCTTATACCTAGTTCAAAAGTTAAGTTTTATTTACATTTTATAGTTACAAAATTACTTTGCATACATACATACGCTTCAATATAGAATATGAGATAATATAAAAATACATGATTTAATTAAAAATATCACTCGAATCAGATGTACAAATAAACATAACGTCATCGATATCGATAGTTGTATACAACTATAGCGCTATAGCGCGTCCCTATTGCGATTGCGAGGGTTCTACGTGATGTCACCATGGTAACGACGCTCGTCGCAGGGTGCCACGCAGACGATCCTCATGTCTATGGCGAGCTTTATTTTTCTATTTCACACCATTACTTCTATTTGCATTGACATTTTAGAGAAATGTTTAAAAAGAACTTGAATGTTTAAAAAGAAATGTGGTGTTTTAACTTCTTTTATCATAACGTGCCACACGAATAAGCGGCCACTTTAAATCGCAGAATTAGCGAAAACTGCTGCCCATAGCAAAGATTAGGGGACTAAAGGTCTCCGGCACACATTAAACGCGGAATTGCTTCCATTTCTATGTTCACGTGTTGTCTATGACATAAAAGTGTTGCCAATCGACTGTCGATAGAATTGTATAAAACATTATCGCGTAACAATCGCGACGCTGGCCGGATAACCGCGCGCGGTAAATCAGCATATCCGGCACATCCGCGCCGTATACGATATTATCCGTTCGCAAACTGTGAATTATGCCCGCTATATCCAACCTAAGCCCGTTTTACGACCTTAGGATTGGTTGCGTATAAATTTTTATATCGCGTCGGATATCACCGGATATATCCGGATATCGGATACTGGGACGGTGTCGTATTGAGATACTTTTGGATACCGTTTCTTATTACTATTCAATATCAATGGATTGTAATGGCTGAGCTTTTCACAGCTGAATGTAAAATTATTGTGAAGTATATCTGACTTATGTAGTGGAACATGTTTAATATATTAGTGTAAATTACATTTATCTGCACTTTCAACAGGTATTGGTAGATTTCTATTCAAGCCAAATTAGCGATTTAAAGCGCACACCTTTGCCTTAACTATCGCACGACTGTTTAGTCTCGCTTTGATTCCTATGAGCTTGTATGAAGGTGCGCACACTACTCGATGTTTAGTTGTGCAACTGAACAGTTGAATTGGCTGCGAAACAAACGACAATCGCACATTGCGATAGTTTAGTCAAAGGTGTGCGCCCGCTCATAAACTTGAAAAATACTAATTCCTGTGTGAATTTGATAATAACGTTAGGAAGGAGGAGAAATGTAAATGTTGATTGTCTTTCGTATCTATGTTCATGTTTATTGCGTTATAATTGTTAATAAAAATGTTTAAAGATTTTCCTTGCTAAACTTGCGTTTTCAACATACGACAGTTAACGTCGAGTTGGAGTCCTATCAGTTAGTCTCAGCTGGTTTCACAGACGCTCAATTCTTTTTCTTTGAACGCATTAAAGAAAATCTATTGTCTCTCCTGTTCCAATTTCGTTCGGATTGGGGCTAAGCGCTCGTCATTATGAGGCAATTGCATCCCCCGGGGTTGCGACCATTTGCATTTCACACCCCATTTGCCGGCGCAACGCTTCGGGGTAGCCCGATTGATATCAACTTTTATCGCCTGTTTAACAATTGTTCGCGGATTTGTGACAAGATATTTTATACCTTCCTTTGTTATGCAAAAAAATAACAAGTGTAATTTAAGTATTTAGGATTTAAAAATATGTATAACATACGATAGATATAAAAAAAAGATTAGTGGTTTGCGACTTACAAATTGCGTTTTTCTAACAAATACTTTACGCTATTGGGAATTGAACTCAAATATAATTCCGTTTTTCATAGTAGGTTTAAATTATAATAGTTCTATTTGTTTCACAAAATACTGATAATTTCTGTTATTACGTAACAAATAACAAATACATAGTGAATTCAGCCATTAAGTTGTCAGACGAAATAATAATTGGACAATTATTTTCTTTGCAGTATAAACATTAAATTGGGCAACGAATAAAAATTAATATAATTTCACCGACGAGCGACTGCGCGTTGTTCATAAATACAATATTTAATACGCGACAAAGCGTTAAATACAACGCATACATTCCTACAGGGTTGTCACTTATTTTATTTTTAAATATTTTTTCAGTAATTTTCAATATTTAGAAAACAGTTGCAGAATTAGTGGTTTAATGAAGAGCATACTTCGGCGACGCATGTGGTTCTTCTGATGCTACGGATATCTAAGGGTGTAGGTCAATTAATATTAGACGAACCGCTGCTAATTTGCCCCTTTTTTAGTAAATTGTTTCCCCATAATAAACAAGCTATTCCTGTCATGTAAAAGGTGACAACCCTGGTGCAGCGAAGCGCGGCGTCTGTTCGCGGACGATATCTCGCATGGCCGCCTCTCTGCCTCGCTGTTATTTATGTAGCGACATCAGACGCCCAAATAACACCATAACTTCAAGCTTCTTATACGATATAGCCTAGCAACAAAACTTAAACAACTCAGCTTACGTTTTACGCTTATTACTGCGTTGTAAATTTCATCCTTAGCCTACTCCTGTACGGGCGCACCATGTTTTCGACCATCAGCTCTAACGTCATCTCAACATGCTTCTTGATCATTTCACCTTTCACGCTATCCATTAATCTCTTTTTAGATCTACCTGTACCCCTGTACTTCTTCATACTCATAAGTAAAGTTCTTGTTGTCACATGCTATTCTTTTTGATAAAATACCTTTTACTCCTTAATTTCTCTACCACTAGGGCTAAATACAGACTTCCCCTAATACGAGTATATGTATGAAACAAAATATCAAAATACAGAGTCGTACAGTTAAAATGTCATACCAGAAACCCAAACGTCCATTGAACGAGCAAACAATAGAAGCACTCACAGAGATATGAATATCAAGGGAAAGAGGCCAATTATGTGGGCAAAGAGGCTCCGCGGGCGCGTCAAACGCAGAAGGCCCCGCAAAGTGCGCGCCGACCGGAAATTGCCGCCGCCATCTTGCCTGCGGACCGGAAACGCGCCAAATTATCCGCGCGGAATGCGACCGCGGCCCTCGAGAGCCACCGCTATTGATTGCCAGACGGTTTTTAATCGACTGGGAAATCAAAAGTTCTCTCTGGTTTATTTTTTATTTTTTTCTCTTTCAACGTTTTCCGTGATTTTTGTTGTTTATTAAATATTTTCAAAAATACATATAAAACCACTTTCAGTCACTCAACCTTTCGTCTTATTGTATTTTTCTTGGTAACGTACTTAAATGTTAGTTAATCGACAGTTCGCACTTATACACTTAAATAGAAAAATCTCCAAGCAATCTACAATCGCACAACGGTTGTGCGATAGTTTAGTCACAGGTGTGCGCACGCTCTATGTCTGATTTTTTTGTAATCATCGATTAGTTAACGAGTAAGTTCAACCGTATAAATCCGAAAGTGTCTACCGATTTATAATTAGAAGTCAATATTTATAACTTTATCAAAAGTTTAAACCCCTTCATTGAAGTGTGAGTCTTTGTTCTTTCTTTGAACTTATAGAGTACAAAAGGCAAGTCGCGGCGAGTGGCGCCGTCTCGAGATCCCGTGATCCCGAGGTCCTGAGATCCCGGGGGAACGGCAAATACGATTACTCGCTCTTTGATTACGCAAATCAGGCTTCTTAAGATGAGCGGCGAACGACTAATTTTGTTACAGACTTGATGCGCCCCGTGCACCGTTCAATACCGGGTAAATACTGGAGCAAGTACTACCTTACTCGTAGTTCTATCCACTGGCATAAAACACTGTAACATTTCAAAAATCATTTATTGTTGCATAAATAACTATAATTATCGAAGAGAACCTTGTCACGAATTTGGTGTTTATTTAGTACTTTTAAACTAAATGATTATTAGTTTAAAAATGCTAAATAAAATGACAACTACGATCCGTTAGCAATTGATTTGTAAAGGATTTTATTATTTATCAGCATTAAATTAAATGACGATCTATAGTCAATTTTTGATAACTAATCACTTTACTTACTAACTTAAGCTCGTGGTAGTAAAGGGGGCACAAGCTACAGACCACCGAAGGTTCAAAAGCCTCACTCCGCCGACGTTCAGCGCACTCACAATAAACATTTTATTTAAAAGGAATCGCTTTAAATGTTAACTTTACGGTAACATTTTATAGAGACGTCGAATTTAATTCAATTACGTCTGTTTCAATTTCGAGAGAAATCTTTCATCAATAGAGGGCGCGACGAAAATTATATTTCCTCGAATGTGTTGAACAAAGGCGTCGTGTTTGTGCACAAGCCTTTATACTTCATTTATTTGGTATTCATTTTATTTAATAATTAATAATATAAAGGAACAGAAATAGGAAATATAACCAAATTTTGAGACGTTAAAAACTATTTTTTATTAACAAAAATTAATGAAAAAAAATGACGAGGACCCATATAATAAGGTTTCTATGCTCGCCTACCTTAAATAAGGCTTTAGTAAACCATGCTGGTCCAATGCTTGTTGAGTCTACGCGTACCCTTTCTGGGCACAAATGTCCAGGTCACGATGTTTCCCTTCACCATGAAAACGTTAAATAAACGTAAGAAACAACTGTAACTGAAAAGAATATATAATTCTATGATTAATCAAAGACAAAAATTAAAAAGTTACAAACTTACATTATTTGTTAATTGTGTAAATATCAGAGTAGAAATATAATCAAGTACAGAGCACATCACACCGCCGTCTTAGACCAGGGCCGGGTGATTAATTGTGGAGGTAATTAATACTGCCCCTCCACCCCACCTCATGTTCATCCCTCAGGGATGACGGATGACTGTAATAAACCCTGATGTTGATATGGGCTTGAGGGTTTTTCGCTTATGAACTTAGAAAAGGTTTTCTAATTGAAAATTTTAATGATCTATTTTAAATGAATTTGTATTTACTTCGGTTTGTTGCTGAAAGTTTGAAATTACTTAATATGAAAGGCTTGCCTATTTATATCCCGTTTTCAATCGATAAACATAAATAATTGTTACAATTTTAAAAACTGCAACACATTTATTATTAAGAACGTGACAAGAAAATTTGATATTAAAAAAATCACTTAACTAACCAATGTGTCTTAAGCCTTATTCAAATGTACGTTACAATTCTTTGCTACTTCCATGAGTGAGTTATTATTTGTCGGGATGTCGACTTGCACAAGATTTCTATAATAAAGTATGTTGCGAGGAACAGCGCGGATTGTGGACAAGTCACGCGCGCCAGCGATCCACCCTTCCACACCGCATTACGCTTACAGCGGCGAATGTGCGGTGCTAGGCATACGCTGAGGCGGGTCTTTGAATGTACATTTACTAGAGATAGTTCAGTGGTTCCAGTCAAAGACAATTGGAGAAAAAGTGGAGACTTTCTTCTGTCAACATTAATGATATGTTAAAAATTAACCTTTATGTTGACCAAAATATTTGAAATTAATGAATAGTGGCCGTAACAAATCTTTCCTAACGATAGCTACGATGATAATTGCGAGTATCGTGGTCACAGTATAGCGATTTCCGAATATTTTGAATTCGTAATATTTATAACCAACGTAACTTAAAGTGTCGTCTCCTCCAATGACTTGTACCACAACCCCAAGACAAGAGAGCAGTAGTACTCGAGCAATAAGTCAGAATTTTCCTAATAGTGGCCCGAGTGCGGCGATGAGCGCGAAAGAATTGAAGGGGAGGAAAATTTCCACCTCCAACCCTCAGCGCCAGCGAGTAGCCACCCCCGGAAGGAACACGATTTCACTTGAACTTTATATTCTTACTTAGATCAGTAAGTTATTTATGGTGAATTTTATTTCACAATTCTTTAACTGGAACTTGGAACTAAAATAAAAAAATAATTTTATTAACATTTACACAAGACTTTACTATGTAAAACATAATGCACATAAATCACTATAAGCCTAATATAAATACGGTCATAGAGCGAACAAGGAAACTTAATAAATTAACTGACTTGCTAGGCTGTAGATTATAAGTAAAACGATTATTAAATAAGGAAGATTTGAACGTCTTGATATATTTTTCGGTAAGGAATTAAGCTAATCCTCAAAGTATTAAGAAGTACCGTTACCTATTTCCTTCAGGTATAACAGAATATCTCGCGAAAAGATGTTTTAATCCAAAACTTATGAAGATTTACAACGTTCAAGTTTATTTTATAAGAAGCGAGTGTACCTTTTCAAAGGCTGGCAACGTTACTGAAGTTTTTCTGGTATTGCGGATGTCCTCGGTGTTACCGTTGCTCGTTTGCCCCCTTCTCTTATAAAAAAAACGTTTATTTTTAATGGAGAGAGAATATTTTTTTCAACAAACTCTTTTAATAATTCTTGGCTTCATTTCAAAATGCATCGTTCAAAACGATTCCTCTTTGATAATACTTTCCAAAGAATTGTAGATATAAAATTTGTCGAAACCCCAAGTAAAAACTTTTTGTCGACCGCTTTTGTCGAAAGTTGTTTAAAATAATCTCAAAGACAGCCGTTAAATTTAAACAGTAAAAAGAATGATTGTTAAAAGTTCCAGAAAATTCCCCAGTTTATTGTAACTCTGAACATAATTAAATCTTCTTACCGATAGAACTGCTAGCGTCTATACTTCGAGCGGACACACATCTTTGACTAAACAATCGCACAACTGTTGAGTTATTTCAATACATACAAAAATACAAATGTTTCCTCTTTATAAAATCAGTGTAGATTGGTTCGTCGGATTTTTTTTTAAAAGAAAACGTTAAAAAAGCAATATAATGGTGGCAGGCTATGTAGAGCGGTGGCAGCAATCAATCATAGCGTGCGGTAACTAGGCGGTCGCTGCTTACACAATCACATACATATGTATGAGCCCGGCACCGCTCGCCTCGGATTAATATGGATGATGCGCTTTGGTTCCTCGTTTAGATATATCGTAAGGTCAGTATACTGATTACACTCCAATGCCGTGTAAAAGGATTGGCTATTTAATTTGAAAGGGATGCGGACTGGCCATACTATTTCTCATGTATTTAGTAAATTCAACAAATAAGTATTGAGGTTCGTGTTTTTGGTCTTTTATTTTTAACTAGCTTTTTCCCACGACATCGTCGCGGAATTAAAGGATAATCTATTATATCTTAATATAGTCTATGTTACGTAATGATAATGTTAGCTTTGTAATGGTGGAAGAATTTTTAAAATTGATCCAATAGGTTCAGACTCTCAATGCAAACAATCAAATATCTCAACTATAAAATGAGTACAGAAAAATAGGATCTCTCACACTCACACAACCATTGTAACACCCTCTTGTCGCTTCATTTGTATCCATATGACTAAATACTCATACACTATTTTACTCTTTACTGATGTCTCAAATAAACCGTTCCAACTTACAAACTTTAAATCAATATAAATCTTTCACAATTGCCTTCACTAAGAGATTGCAAGACGGTCAATTGATTTCGTCTCTCCATTGAATCCGAAGTCAATGGAGCCTCCAAGGTGTCGCACTTCCGGTCACAAGATGGCAGCGTCACAATTTCCGTTTCACCGCCATTATTAACCCGAACAGTATTTCGGATTGAAAACATCTTAAAATCTACTTTCATTGTTTTTGACGATCAGAATATCTGTAGATGAAAATATAGTTATAACAGTAAATAAGATAACTCACATAATATTAAATCATAACATTAGATAATAAAGTCCATACATCAGTAATGTCCATTAACCCTTTAGGGTGTGATTTAATGAAAGTCACTCAATCATTTCTGAGCGGTCTGTACTCGCTATCATCAATTACGATACGAGTTATCGCTAGTGGAAATAAGAAAAGGTCCTTAACGATCTTGGTAATTATATTAAGAGTGTTTATATATTGCTTTAAAATGATATTTTAATGTGGATGGCTACTTAGGTAGAAGTTCAAATAAAGTATGGATTAATTGTGTGAAAGAGGGTATGCGTGAGAAGGCAGTAAATTTAAAAATTACGACTAATAGAAATGTATGGAATCGTACATACTGTACCGACACTGTATAGGATAAAGGTTATTAATAACTAGCTTACGCCCGCGACTCCGTCCGCATGGAATTAGAAAAAAAGTGAGTAGCCTATGTACTCTTCCAGACTATCCTCTACGTCTGTGCCTTCATCGAGATTCGTTCAACAATTTAGGCTACAAACACAAACAAACATCCATCTAAACTTTCGCATTTATAATATTAGTGGTTTGTATTTTTTTATATTTGAAAAAAAACTAATACAGATAAGCTAAATAATGATAAATGGTTTCAATAATCGTATTAGATTTTCTAGTTAATTCATTCTCATCAAGTAATGCGTTTAATTTTCTTCTACAATACTGTGACGTCATCATGATGTATGTTGAACTCGTTCACGCATGAAATAGCACAACAAGCACCTCATTGAACCGGAAATATGAGTTCTATCACGTTAAGAATAGAGTACAATTTTCCAAGATTTAGAATGTGGCCGAGTATTGTTTTCTTCATATTAATTTCCCGAGTCAGTTGTGAGTTGTGAGGCGTTGTGTTCAAGGGTCGTTGGGTTCATATAAAGGTATAGAACAAATGTTTTGATTAGGAAGATGGATGTCCGTCGTAATTATGTGCACAATTTCCTTTTATATTTTACTACCATTTCTAAGCATTTCATAACATAATTTTTTTATGTTACATTATTCAGAGTTATTATATCAATCTATTAGTGAAAGAATTTTTAAAATGGGTTGCGTAGTTTTTGAGTTTATTAACAAACATACAAAAAGACATCCTTTGTTCACTTTATAACATTACAAGCTGTTGCCAGCGACTTCGTCGGCGTGAAATAAAAACAATATTAAAATATAGCCTATGTTATTCACTTATAACGTACCTTTTTAATGGTGAAAGAATTTTCGGAATTAATCCAGTAGTTTTTGAGCAATTTCAATACATACAAAAATCCAAAAATATAGATTTTTCCTCTTTATAATATTAAGAGATATAGATAATGTAAATGTAGATTTTCACTCTTTATCCAACTCCCTTTTTACTATAGTTAATTAGAAATAAACAACACTCGTTACTTTAATTTAATTGTAATTGTTGTCTATTCAATTTTCGAACGTTCAAATAAACAAATGACTTTCGCCAAAACCCTTGTCGTGTTAAAATAAGGTTCATGTTAACGCGATATTCACAAACACGAGATAAATCAAGGCTTTGACGGACAGCGGCTCGGTCGACGGAAAAATCGAATCCCCATGTTAATGCCACCAAAAGCTTACATGAAACCATATTGATTACTGTAAAGGGATGTTTGTAGCAAGTATTTGTTTGTAGAATTAGTTTCGAGGACCTGTCTTTGTAGGTCATTCATAAACACAAACATTTTCTGATTCTTAAGTGATAGTTACTTATCTAATGTAGTAAACATATCGTGTAGTTTACACGCAACTCGGCGTGTAGGTTACTAACATTTTAAATGCGAATATTTAAGTGGATGTTAGTCTGTAGCTTAAACTGCTGAACGGATCTCGGTGAAATTTGGTATAGATGTAGAGAATAGTCTGTTTTTTTTCAGTCAGACGAAGTCTCGGGCGAAAGCTAGTTGTTATATATTTATGACATGATACATAACGATTGACCTGACAGTAAATTAAATCGGAAGTGGATTTCGCCGGATATTCAGACAATAAAACAGTGGAAGATTTACCGGAATATCGGATCTAGTGGAATAACATCCGATATCGGATCTAGGTTAACGTATAAATTGCAAAAAGTTATCGCTGAAAAACTTCGATTCCGGTGGAATCGATTTTCATATTTCGAATTGTGTTTGTTCAACAATTTCAATTTAGAAATGTATCCGAATAACAATGTGTAAATGTTTTTTTTTTTTACGAAGCTTGCTCTAATAAAATTTCTATATACTGGTGGTAATTGAGTGTTAGTTGGAAGTTAATTGAGCTAATTACGCCTATGGATTCGAGCCTGTGATAGCCATTTGAAGGTAAAATTGCGTAGATGGTTTTTTAAAGTTATATATAATATTTTTATAATTCGACTACACATAGAAGACACGTGATAGTCCTATTTATCTACGAGTATATATTTTTAATCCTCTGCATTCTTTAAGTTTTTCTTTTTAGTTTGATATCTTTAACTATCTACATGCTAGCTGTCTTTATACCATGAACTTTCTATATTCTTAACTAGATGTAGCTCGCGACTTCGCCCGCGGGAAATTTTAAAATAAAGCCTTCGTTACTCACTGATAACGCTTTTTAGTGGTAGAAGAATTATTGAAATCGGTCCAGTAGTTTTTGAGTTATTTCAATACATACAAAATTACAAATCTTTCTTCTTTATAATATTAGTACAGATGTCAAAAGCAACGATTAAAATGAACGGGTTCAAAGACCCTTATGTTGGATTTCATTCCAATTCTTATATTCCCTTGTCAAGATAGCTACGTCGCGTCGTGCACAAGGCAGGGGATATAGAAGCGGAGGAGGGGACGCTTTGTCTCCTGCCTGGCTCTGCGGTGACGTCTGATATGCTATTACATGTGCAGGCACACTGAGTTTAAAATGTCACTTTAAATTTAAACAAAACCTTTAAAATCTTAGTTTTAAGATTTAATAATTTCCTTGATGTTTAGTTAATCTCTATGGTTTTTATTACTTTTGATGTTTGAATGATATAGTTTGTTAAATACCAATTTTCTTAATTATGTCAAATACATTTTATCTCATAGACCAAATAATCGTTTAATGGAATAAATAATTATATGAGTAGGTTTTACTTTTAGAGATCGATGACGGAAAGTTAATACGATCTGATGTCAAATAATTTGAAAAGTATTTGCTCTATGTTAAATTGCAAGTCTATTTCTTAAATTGAGAAAGAACAGGCTATAACTTTCTAATAAACATGTGCGTAGCAAATGTATCGCTACGTACTGAACACTGCAGTATTAAGTAATTATGATTATATCAGTTCATTGAATTCCTTTATAAAAGCGAGTAGTTTCCATTAGCGGTATTCGTTCCCCTCTCATTAGTCATCAGAGGTAGCGATAGGCTTGATGTATTGCAGGTCGATGTTGATTTACTTTGTAAACAGAAGAATTCCATTCCATTGTAAAGTTACTTTACAATAAAAACACTACCCAAAATTCCTATTACTATTTTGATTTCATCCAGTTTTGATAAGAAAAAGTTTAATTATTTTCAAAATCTACATAAAATAAGTTGCAATTGTGTTATGTTAAAACTATTTTAAGTTAATGAAATTATATAGTTTGGTTTCCAAAAATTAATACAATATAATATGTATGTATTGTATTCTAAATCATCTTTTATGTGTGTTAAAATTATCAAGCAGAAAAAAACCTTCGTAATTTGTTCCCAAGTATCACGTAATCACACATATAAATTATCTATTTATTATCGAAATAAGGAAATAACTCAGCATCCACTTACCGTTAAAAGCCCGTCAATTACAGCCTAACAAGTGACCCGCGAAACCTCTTTCAGATAATAGAGAAAATTGATTTGCGATGTAAACGCACGCTAACACAACACCCGATAACTGCGCCCCTTTAGTTTTCAATCTGCACTTTAACGCCTTTCACCGAAGTACGTAAGCCTTTTATTTCTTAAAGGTTTGTTTAAACTGGACAAATGTTTGCCAATGAATTGAGTTTTCATTAACTAAATGCAAGGTTTTATTTTTCAAATAATAAACACATAGGCTACTTACTAAGTACATTTTTACGTCTACAAAATCTGCATTTGTTTAAGTATCGGAAAATGAATGAAAAAAGTATATTACAGTAATTACTAAAACAAACAATGCGTTAGCAGTCAGCACGTCGCGTTGGCGCGGGGTGCGCGGGGTGCGCGGGGTGTGTGGCCGCGGGGGGTCGCAATAAGAAAACGTATTCACCCCGGACCACTTGCCTTTCACATACATACGTATGACAAAACAGGGTTGACACTAATATTGTTTTTATTTCCATATTATTGTAGTTTACTTGTAATTACAAACTATGCCTATTGTTGCGTACTTTATGATAATTGTATATAAGTTTTAAAAATTCGAAGTTAGAAAATATTTTAGAAACACCGGCCTCAATAACCTCTTGAGATTGATTTAATTTTTTTTCAATGTCTACAAAAAGCTTTAGCTACAAAACGTTTTTGTTTAAAAGATAATTAACGCTTCAAAGTGAAGAAAGTCCTTTTATAAAACCACTCAATTCAACTAAAACCAATTTCGATGAATATAACTAACTATTCAAGTTTATTTAACTTAACCCAAATTCAGAGATGTGCAATATTATTTTCGTACATGTTGGCAACCCTATTGTCCATCAAGACCCCGCGCTAAGTATATCAAATGAATTGTAAATGAAATCAAGTGTGAGTGGCGGCGGAGGTTTATACAGCCCGCTACAGCCTGCTACAGCCTGCTACAGCTTGCTACGCAGTCGAGCAGGTTTTATGCCGCGACGGAACTCCTTGGTCAATATCCTCCAACGTACAAAGTCATGCTGTTTGCACTTAAATGGACTGTCTAGCTAAGAAAGAGTTTCTTACTGGAAATAATTTTTTATTCGCATTTTTCTAAATACTTTCCTAGCGTAACAAGTCTTGATACTTTATAAGAGCTTTTGGATTTAAGTATTATAATTTAATTTATAGGTATTAAATTTAAGCTAGCGGAACAAAAAGAGATTATAATGTACGATATTTTCAATACGTGTTAAGTTTCATGCCTAATTCGCATTGTATAAGATAACTCGTAGCGCTTGCTACGTCGTAGCATCCGTTACGACCACTTCTACTTGTTCAAGAAATTACAATAATTTTATTTTTAGAAGTATGGAGTAATCTGTAAAGCGTAAAGGATAAATGCGCTCTATATTATGTAGCCAATTTGTTAGACTTATAAAAATTGGTTATACAATAACTCTGCGAAAACTTTATAGTTCTGAATGTAGGCTACATTGCTAAAATGCCCGTATCTTTAACATTACTATCACGCGTCCCCAAATCCGGCTCTTTGTTGGAATCACTTAAGCCCTTACAACATTGATTATGTGTCTAAAAGGGATAGAATATACACTTACCGTAGGAAAGAACGGAATAGGAACACCCCAAGTCTGAAGTGACAATTTGTGGGAATAGAAAACGTAGCATAAGAGGTTTCTACTTTTATTTTTACGGTAATGCACAGCTCCCTCAAGTTACTTGCCGCTATTTTTAAGTGGGATCGAATGTGCCTCCAGTTTATTGAAATAACTATTTAGTTATTATAACTACCCACTAGTTCCTGGTGTAAAGTTTTATGACACGTAAAACGGGGGAAGGCGAGCGCCGGTTTTAACATCGCTACAATAAACTTCGGAATTATATCCGTAGATTGATATTACTGTTATTGAACATATAATATAGATTAAATAAATTATTCTTCTTATTACCGAAACAATCGCCTAGTTAACTAAGCTCTGCCTTAAGTATAGATTTTTCATACTAAATGTAAAGAACCTCATAAGTACCATTATACAATTAAATAAATAAAAATAAGTAGATAAAACATAACGTTAAAATCATGAAATAATAACCTTTATAAAACTAGGAGACCTACAGGAAACTAGAGTCGAGATCTCTTCACAGATGGAATGCATAAAGAACTCTCCAATGAAATATCATCGTCATCATTCACTGAAATTTTATTTATATCCATTATTAATTATTTCTATTACAATCCGATTGTTTCAGAAATGCTGCACTGCTTTCTAATATGGGTTTTCAATTGTATTTTTTTTTATTAATATACAAAAGCTCATTTGTAATTGATGAGCAAAATTCTGAAATATGTTTAGATGATACTCAATATCTTATACAATTTGTAACTTGGTAGTGGACTGCCTTTTGAGAGATTGACCGATGAATTAGTCAAACTTTTAAGGCTGAATGGAGACCGATCTTTATATTAATTAGGGTAACATTTAGGCAACATTAACATATTTAATTTCGTCACCATCAATGGGCTTATAAATTTAAATTAAAAATTAAACGAAATGCATAATAAATATGCAAAATAATTTATATGCGTGCAATGAAAACAATTTTACCCTCGAATTGTTCGCATAGCTACCTCTTTTATCTCCCTCATACACACAAAGCTGCGTGTTTCCTTCTCTTTCTCCGATATTAGCATTCCGCGAGCAAAGTCACGCGTTCTCAACTATCTCATATTGTTAGAGACACTTCATTTGAATATTATATTAAATGCGGTACAATTTAATGGAAATCACTTATGCAGATTGTCTTTAATACAACTGGAACTTCTGCTATTTTATTGTTTGAATATATCAAACATTTTTAGTGCGTAATTTTATAAGCTTCTATTATGTTAAAGTCTATGTCAACATGTTGTTGAAACTTTATTTTTATCTTTGTGGTTACTAAATAATTTTATTTCGTGACTCTAATGCTATGTTAATAACACTAGTTTTTTCTTTAACTTCTCTTTCAAAACGTTTAGAAATGTAGCTGTACTATAATGGAATCTAATAAGATTTTTTGAAAATTGTATTTTATTGGCACTGTTCCCTTTGGTTTTTATAAAAATTATTATGATAAAGTATTTTAAATTTAAATCAAACGAATTCCGTTTAAATAAAAGGTACATATTTTAGGTATATTACAATTGCCTTTTACTTTTCCCTTAAACTCTAACAGTAATATAAGTCATAGCATATTTTGTTATTGTTTGATATTTTATGAATAACTAGCTGTTGCTCGTGACTTCGCTCGCGTGAATTTAAAAAATATAACCTATGTTACTCATGGATAAATTACCTTTCTAACGATGAAAGAATTTCTTAAATCGGTCCAGAAGTTTTTGAATTATTTCAATACCTACAAAAATAAAATCTTTCCTCTTTATAATATTAGTATAAATGAAAATTGTTATTAGATCAAAAAAATCTTTTCAAAACTTTCAGTTATAGTATAAAACAATATTTGAACTGAAACTGGAAAATAATTTTAAAAATAAGTTTCAGCAAACCCGTAATGCGTATATTTCGAAAGTCTGTGTCAAATGCAAGCTATAATAGTAAATTACTTAATGCATCGACCTATAAAAGATTTACCACACTCACACAGGCGCGCGGCCACGCCCCCTGTCGGCGACCCCTTTGTTCTTACGTAACACACGCGCAGCGCGCAAGTCGCGCCCGACCCGACGCGCCTCGGCCAACGGCCCAACGGCCCAACAGCCGCCAAAGTGTGCGTTAAAAGGGACTAAAATATATGTCCCATTTTTCTTACTTACTCCTTTTATTTATATAAGCTTCACCGTATTATACAGCCAATGGTATCCGTTTTTTCCATCGATAAATTAAGCATTTTCATTTCTATTCAGTGAAATTTCCCAATTTGTACTAATGGCCACTACATCAGACTGTCTCTAGAGGGTTTTTTGAAATTCAAAGTTCCAATATCGACAATTACAAGCGTCATTAAAGGGAAGTAAAAATTGACGCGAATCAACTTTTCCTTTTTCATTTAGGATTGACAATGGCGCCCCCATTTCCCCTGTGCACCCACTTAGAGCGCGCATGTGTGAGTGAGAGCGCGCACAACGACAGAGAGGGCGGCAGTGTGCGTGTCGCAGAGCGTTCCCGCTACCTTAAATAGAGGCGACGCGTCGGAAAAACAGCATTGGCCGTCTGCAGCTCGCGACGGACGGTGTTCCCGCGACAATCATGTAATATACGCTAACTCCTTGCTCCTAGCAGTAACGATACGTATCATCAACACTCTAATGTAGTAAAAGAATTGGTGCTCAATTAAAAAAGAATTATATATTTTTATATCGGACTTTGTTATGGAGTTTTGTTAGTAGGTTGTAGGGTTTGTTAAGCGGTGGTGCTTCGTGAAGCAAGATGAACTTTCTGGGTGAGTTTAGTTTTATGTACATTTTTTTTTCAGGCTGCAGTTTAGAGTATTTCAGTCGTCGGATGCAGTTTTTCAGTGAAAAGCTCGAGATTTAAACTCTTTTGAGTTTCTTTTTAATTAGAAAAAATCTAGTTCTTTTTGAATGTAGATATTTCTAAGAGAAGATAAATGAAAGTCGTTTAAAGTCGTCCTGTTTTTATGGACAACTTCATTTATATGCGAGGCTCATTTAAGCTCTATCTTTTTAAACTTCCAACGTGGAAATATTTATAACAACTTTATAAATTGAAACTGCGGATTTTATTTTCATTTAATAATTACTAATTGCAAAACCTTGTAGTCCGAAAATATTAATTATGTACTCATTTACATAAGGTATGTCTCGTACAACCAAAGCAATCCAAGTCCAACAGACAACTCATTCAAAGTTAGCGGTCGTATTTTCTTAACAAATAAGCTCAAAGCTGTTGTTTCATTAAATATTAAATCGTTGCTCTTACCTCGAGAGGTACGAGTTTACCAAAATTAATTGATTGAAGTACTTATCTCGTACACGATCCAATTAATTTATGATTTTAACATAAGATCTCGTTCTGTTTAGTAAAAAATTATTGTGAACTAGCTTTCGCCCGCGAATCCGTCCGCGTGGGATTTAAAAAAACAAAAGCAAGTAGCCTATGTGTCATTCCAGACTATCCTCTACATCTATGACAAATTTCATCGAGATCCGTTCAGCCGTTTACGCTACAAACTCTAACAAACATCCATCCATCCATCCAACCATCCATCCATCCATCCATCCATCCATCCATCCATCTAAACTTTCCCATTTATAATATTATAGTGAGATTAGTGAGATTGTACATAGTTTTTGCCTTGATAAAAACTGCAGATAGTAGATTACATTCAAGGAATGCAGTGATCATTAACCGTGAGAACACTACCGCACTCAGTAACATTTATTTACACTAAGGAACTTCCTAAGTGACCACATAAGGACTCCATGTTCAGTTTATAAGATAAGCTTCCTCCACAAATACAAAGAGTTATTTAACCGGAGCTTCTATGAAACTTTAATACGAATTTTAAGAATGCAACTTGACAGCGCGTAGTTACGTTTGGCCGGGTTTGGCAAAGTTTGGCAACGTGCCAAGTGGGCTGCAGCGCGCCCAGCTTGGCAAGCTCCCTACGTGTTGTACTCAATCGAATTTATTAGCTTAAGCCTCACTGCAATCTCTCTTACGTTTTACACAAATTATAGCGGTAATAGTATTATGGCTTTAAAGTTACACGGGATATCAGCTTTATTTGACAGAAAGGGAGGTACAGAAATAGTGGAATTAATAGAAAATGAAGTGTCTTATGCTGGGTTGCTGAAGCTTCCATTTATTTTATCATTACCAAATGATTAATTAATGTTAGATTGACCTAAGTGTCAACGGAGTAAAACTCAAGTTACGTAGTTCGGAAACGAATTCAATGAAGTTATCGAACCTAAAACATTAACGAATGGTTAAATGTTGCTTGGAAACCGGCCATTAACATAGTAGAAGTCGAATATACTATGCGTTATTGAATTTAAGTAACTTGACCGAAAAGATAAATCGAAATAGGCTGAAAACCAGCGCGGCCTTCAGTAACAAGCTGGAGACCGCATCAGCTGAGCCTTCTCCTTTTGGCCAAGAATATTATATTTTGTAAATTTCGTCTTTTTTGTGATTTTTCTTTTTTTTGGTCAATTAATGGTGTTTTATTATTTATTTAAATAACGTTAAAATTTATTTTTCTAATAATGAATTAATAGATTGTTCTGATTAAAGAATCCTTCCACAGGTTGTATGTCAATTTCCTATCCGACTATTTCGTAGGCAGATGACGTCATCAGTAATTCAGTCTAATTCGAGATAAAGCTCTCCTACGCGTTAACTCAGACGAGCGTTCTTCAGAGAATTAGACACTTTACAAATGAATTTGTGGACGTACCGAGAATACTTAGACTTAAATGAAACTAGCTTTTAGTATTAATGTACATTAGCAGTTGAGCTGCAGAATTAAGACTAATCCATTGTAGGATAAGAAAATGTAATAATTCATTTAAATTTAACAAGAAAAAGCCTAGGTTAAAGTTGCGCGAGAGATGTTCGTCGATTTGTGAATATTTTCACGTTCAAAGGTTTATTAGTATGTTTATTACATGTATCCTGGTAAAGTAAAATTATTATTGTTAACTTAATCCTCAATTTCAATGGAGTATAGGTCTAGCAACCACTGGAAACCGGCCAATAAGATAAGCGTAATAAAATACAAAATTGTACAGTATAGGCAATCTTTATTGACACCTAATGTTGGTAGCATTACGAAGAATTGCTGTAACTATTGGCTATAAGAATATGATTTCTAAGACTTCAGTTTGTACTCACTTTATGCAAATTCACTCTCATTGTACAAATATTTCGTAGCATTGCTACTCAAGTGCTACGCCGTAGCAGCTTTGTAATAAAACATTTAATGTTATTTACTAAATTGTTCATGAATCTTGATATTATGTCTATAAATACTATTATACTAGGTTTTTCTCGCGAATTCGTCCGTGCGGAAATAAAAATCTATTAATATTATATTCTACTATGTCAGTGATAAGATAGGTTTTTAATGGTCAATTCATTGCAAAATACAAATCTTTCCTCTTTAATATTAGTACAGACTAAATAAAATAGAATTGTATTATTATGTTTTCAAGGCTATAAAACTAGGTCTAGCATTCTGTTCATTCTTCGTTCGTATCTCAAAAAAGCACGTTTTCTTCAAACTCTTTTGTTGCAGTCATTTGTTTATGAATCATTATGTGAAGTAAGCTCCAGTGAATCCACTCCGCTGTTGTTTTGTTCACAGTTTTTTAAACAATAACTAACAACCGCTGCCGAAATGTATGTTTATTTTAAAATATTAATACTTTTTTACCAGTAAAAATATATTTTCATAATTTTTAGTTTGATGAAGGTTTTGTTCAGAAATATTTTATAAAAATATCGTTTTTGAGTAATTTTAGCTTAGCTATTTAATATAAGATTTATTGCTTTAAATAATTTCGTTTCGTACGTTTGATTTTTGAAAAATACCATCTTAATAACTCGTATAAAACAACTCCAGCTTTCGAGATTCAAACATCATAAGGTATTTTAAAAGCACTCGACATTGTACTTACCATTCAAATATTTCAAATCGGACAAATAAAAGCCACATTTCATCTGAAAAGCAACTGAAATATGATCCAATACTTGCACTTAAAAGCCTTCATTCTTCCGAACACCGAACAAAGCCCAACGTCTCAAGTCGTAGACAAACTTTTTAACGACCGAATGAAAAAAAGCTCTCACAAAAGCGATGTTTCCCATTACCCCGACATATCTATCCTACTAGAGTCTGGAGGGAGAGGGGAGGGACGTTGACCAAACAAACTACAGCGCTATGCTTTTAGACGTAGAGGATTAAAAACATTTCACTCTTGCGATATTTAATACACGGCCTATCAAAAGGAACTTTCAATTGTTAAAAGCTTAGTTACGCTTGTGATTTTAATTCATATTTAATAGGAAATAAGTGAATAGTTTTAATTGGTAATACATTTAAGTACCCTCTATTAACTAATTGCAAGTTTCTGTGCAATTTTTTGTCTATATTAGTTCGCTTGTGAGTTAACCACCGTCTAATGTATATATAAGTCTTTAAACATACAACAATAACATAATTCACGCTTATATCCCAGAAGTGTAGGCAGAGATGACAAACTTACATTTGGCGCGCACCCAGCACATCTCTATGACTTCTTCAACATTCATTTATTCCTTTTTAATGTATTTAAATTGGAAAACATATCGAAATGTTTTAAGTTAAATTAACAGATTATTTATTACTGCACCCAGGGAATCACTTAGTGTACATTTGTATTCTAATTCCACACTGAGGGACTTAGTAACCAGTAACTCATGAAAGGAAGTTATAGTGACAAATTATAGAACTTTCTTTTATATTTAATCGACACGTTTCAGGATATAAACATTTAAAGGATTAATGACTTTCACATTCAGTGGGGTGTCATTCTGAATGACAGGCGGAGTGTCAAACACTCAGACGTGGTTTGATTGAGGTTTGACGGTTGACGAATTAAGGCAATAATGATAAAAGATACAGCAATTTTACCTTTAAAACGTTTATTTTTTGTCCTTAAAAATGTAATTTTCATTATTCGTTTTATTCTATTCAACATACATGATCATTCTTTAATTTTAATTAAATGTACAATAGATTAGAACATTTTTTGTGATACCACGAAACAGAGTCTATCTGTATTAAACACGTGCTTTAGTTCTCTTATATGAGTCACCTTATGGTGGCACCTTTACTTTATAGTAAAGGGCAAGAAGATGATGCTTGTTAAATATAATACGACAAACGAGTGACCACGTGGATTCGCCGAAATGGTGAAGTCCAAGGTTATCCGCAATTGTAGATGTGCCTGCCTCTAATCGACGCACAGAAAGAGGATGTTCCCCTACCAATGTCTCCTCCACCAATTTCTCCTATATAAACGAGAGTCTGACGTTTATTACAGTAGTAACTCTTATGCAAATGATATAGTAAAGTTAAATAGCAGTACGCTCACCGCAATGCAATCCGATTTAACGTTCAATAAACACGAGTCAGCAGCGGGGCGGCGGCGGCGGCGGCGGCGGCCAATCAAACTGATTTTCAATTAAGCTTCGTAAACAATAGCTATGTAATAAAATTCGCATTAAACTGACGTTTTGTTAGATTTTGATTAATTATGATGTAACGTGAACACGGATAGTTAACTGGATTGAAAATGAAGTAATATCACTAATGGGGCTTCGTTATACTAAGTTTAGAATATCTATTACAAGTTTGTTTTATAGATTTATGCCGTAAATTCTTGTAATTTGTGATTGGTAAAACCGATTGGAAGTCGGTGTTCTATTTAGTCTACATATTATCAAAAAATGTGAATTAGATATAAAAACTACTTCGAATAAGACCATATTAGTACGTTTTATTTAGACCAAGCGTAGCTCAGCGACGCGCGTGTATGTAGACCTATCTACGTTTTTTCTAAGCAATGTTGATGGAGGCAAAACAAAGCCCAGTCATTTGATCATATTTGAAATATGTTGATTGAAAATTACTCTAGAATCCTTTTTATATGAATATTTAGGTAATATTTTTGTATTATGATCATCATCATCATCACCAGCACCATATGTCCCCACACTAACTTAGGGGACTACGCTATAGTCAACCACGCTG
>LD688956.1:166087-181998 GCA_003118335.3 Papilio memnon
TCCTTCGAACTTACGGCACCTAACTTATATCTACGTTATTAACAAGAAAATCACCGATACAAAATATATGTTAAAATGATAAGCTTACTGCTGCAATGCTGCTTAGTGTAGAATTATAATGAAAATCATAATAATTAAGTAACTACAGGCAACACTGTTATTTTTATTGTGATATGACTCCATAAAACCTTAATGATTCGACTGTATGTTGCTGTTATGTTTTAGGTAAAGCCTACGATTCCATGTCACAGTGGTTGTGTGACCTCCTTTACTGTTTTTGTCTAGACATATTCGTGTCTAAGAAATTGCCGAAAAACTAGAACATTTCTTGTGTGGCCTTTCGTATCAATTTAGCCTCACTTATTCTTTCATAACAATAGTCGCTTGACCTAAATGTTTTAGTATGAAAATGGTCAAGATACTGCAGTTGTTATTTGTATTTTTTAAGTAAAAAACTAAAATATAGTATACGTGCGTTTTATATTAAAATTCGATGTATGTAGGTATACTCGTAACGAAGGCGTAGTAAAAGCTCTTCCGTCAGTCGCTAGCTATGTCGCAACTCAACCTTTTTTATTGCACTCCAGCGATAGAATCAATATTTGGGTCACGAGTCAACCGATATGCATCATAAGCATATACCGTACCTGTTATAAGAGACAGCGGAAAATATTTAATGACAAAAGCACTACGTTTACTTTTTTATTTGTAAAAACAAGCGTTTGCCCGAGATTCCGTCTGCGGATGGTAAAAAACTTAGTAAATAGTTTATGTCTTCTAGACTTTTCTACATAAGTTCCTTTAATCGAAATTCGTTACGTTTGGGAGATACATAGTAACATCTATCCATCCAAACTTTCGCACTTATAATAGTACGACGTATAATTGTTAAAGAGCAGCATATTGTAAGTTAACTTTAAGTCATTCAACTGAACGATAACTTAAGGTAACTTGATTTAGGTTTGCAATCAAAAAGTAATTATATTCAACACAATTTAGGGTCCGAATTAACCTTACAGTTAACGCAAGAAATATTTCGTTCCCTAAATAAAAATATCTGGATGAATGTTGTACAATTTTAGTGCCTCTAGTAATATTAATGTTCTCTTAAGGTAAAAACAAAAAGCTTTTTTCCATAAAATACGGCAACATCGCGTGCTCACAGCCCACTTCGTTAACTAGGTACATCCGTGTCGTACTGGAATAAACCAATCGATTCTTACACGAGAATACAGCTTGAATAAAGTAGAAACAAATTGCCATTTAATTCAGCGCTATTCAGTCGAAACATTCCAACACCAAACTAATTGTTGTTACTTTTAATAGTATCTATGTTAAACACTTTAATTCCAAATTTGGCCTTGATTTTTATCCTTAATTTAGGTTACTTTACTTAATACTACTACCATTAAACTACTACCTTAATTTATTAAAACATGAAAATTTAGTATCTCTTACCACATACTGTTTGAGTGGCTTTAGTGATATGTCAACAATAAAATGCCATTTAAATGACTATTTAATATCTCTGAGTGTGGCAAATACTTTTCATAAACTATACAAAACCCTTCAAGCTATAATCATTCAAGTGTAACCGTTTCATAAAACCTTTATACAATAAACGCCGTCAATGGATAAGGGATTATTTTTCAATCCCTTTCATAATAAAAGGGATTTCACCGTTACGGGACTTAAACTGCTATAATATAAAAATATATTAGTCAATCTTTCTAAGGGTTTCTATTCTATGGCTAAGTAGCCAAGTTACTTGCGCGAAATCTTTTAAAACATATTATAAGTTAACAGAAACTGTCTTACTTCAGAAATTTAATTACACACTGCTTAAAACATGTGTTTTAACTCAATGGCCGCCCCCTTATTATTATGGGTGTCGACGTGGTTATATGTTCACCATAATTGTATACCACATTGCTTTCGCTATAAGTAATTTATAAAATTTTTAGATCGCATTTCGCAAGCCCACGCACGAATCAATCCCAGTTCCAATAACCATAATTTGTCAAAAATCCACGCCGCTGGAGTCACGATATAAAACAATTCACGTATTTTTATGCTAAAATGTATTTCAAACACTGTTTTTTAGCTTAAACTTTGAAGTACATTAAGTTCGCTTTTATAACTTATTTTTCGTTTAACTTTACCGTTTTAAAGTAGGCCCCATATTTACTGTTACCATAGTGGAATTATCCCAACAAAGACAATTTGTTCTTAGTTTTATTTTAGAAAATTGTATGGGATATTTGGTAGGTGTAAACCCACACATATTCCTGACATGTATGTAAATGTATGGTTATGTATGTTATATAACAGCTGTCATACACATCACTCGTTCACGCGTGTTTGTGCACACATTTCGGGGGAGAGTAATGCGCGAAATTTCAAAGTACATTAAAAGTTTTGCTGACGTCATTTGAAGTTTATTGCGAATTGCGACCTTCCCATTTCGTTACGCACGACTGCGTCAAAATTGTGACGGACGGCACGTTTTACTGTCTATTACTGTGGACATAGACTGGGAATAGGTTTTAATACTCACCGAATTTTCTACCTGACTGATAATGTTTTATGCGTTTACGTATGTATGCCAATTACATTTTGAATTTTGACCCCTAAGCTGCAACCCCTAGTCTGCATTCCTTCTACAGTCAGTTGCTTTTTATCTATACTCTATACTAATATTATAAGGAGGAACGATTTCTATAATTGGATATACCGAAAAAAGTCAAAAACTCTAAGTAACATAGACTATTTTTTGTTTTAAAAATATTTTAGTTAAAAATAACGTAACTTTTTACTACTTAACTGCTAAATCCACACGTAAGCGCTTTACACAAATCATTTTACATAAGTTAATGCCTTACTTTCTCAAACTTGAAGTCTATAATGCGTTAGAGTATTTTTACGAGCGCCGAGGTCTTTAATCTTATCCCTAAAAGATTGATCTATAAAAGTTCTCTTACGAGTACATTTCGTGAATTAAATCGCGCGCCGAAGCCTGTCGTTAGCACGTACTAAATACACTCTAAGGAATCTTGGACTGAATTTTCTTTCCTAAGCTTGAATTTCAAACTTATTAAAAATATGATAATCTAATCAAAGTGAAATTTAGATACAATTTGACTTTGTCATTTCAAGTCATATATCACGCCTGTATTGGCTTGCTGTAAGCCGCGTAATATCCTGTAAGCCGTGATGTACAATAAGGTAAATAAAACAACTTTCATTTGTCTAACAAAGAAGTATACAGTGAAATACAATATGTAAGGCTCGGGTAAGCGGTCACATATGGCTAAACTTTATCTCGTTCTGTGCTAAATTAAAAACGCTCTCGTCCCCGCTGAGTCCCGTCGCGTCCCCGTCGCGTCCCCGCTGCGTGCAAAGTAATTCGGATTGAGCTGGTTACTCTGAGGCATTTTATTACTTTTCCGCTTGTTAACATCTGGGGTGTGGTTTAAATTACTTTTTTAAATCCGCTCACTAGTGCTGCACAAATTGAATCTCATTTTTATCTACCGACGAGAAACTTCTGAGTCTAACAACGTTTCAATTTTGTAATTCGACTTTGATTAACCTACATCTTGTTTCATGAAACTTTATAGTTTAAGTACAAATTTCATACTATAAGAGCGGGCGCACGCTTTTGACTAAACTATCGCACAACTGTTGTGCGATTGTCAATTTTTTCGCAGATAATTCAACTGTTTAGTTGCACAACTTAAAATCGAGTAGTGTGCGCACCGCCAGATAAGCTCATAGGAATGAAAGCGCGACTAAACAGTTGTGCGATAGTTTAGTCAAAGGTGTGCGCGTATTCTAATAGTTACTTGCTAGTAGTAGCATGTAAGCTGAGAGTGAATTCAGATATGGTGGGTGATAGAGATGTATGGAATGGTACCTACTATAAGCCGCACAGACCTTTCCATTGTAGGAGCTTATACCTATATTAAATTACGTCATAAAATAAACACATTGTTTCCTACACGTCCCGATTATTTATTTTAGCATTCAGTTGACCGCTTAATTCATATCCATATAAACGACGACCGTAATGTACGTCTGTATACGGGCCTGTGTTGCCAGCGGCCGACCGCAGTCCGTGATATTATCAGTGTTGCCATGTTAAATAATTCCCCCCGAGAACGTCACTGAAATATGTCTGACTATTATTTAACTGGCAATCTCAAGTGAAAATGATAATGTTACTCACAGAGAAATATAGTGTAAATGCAGCTTTGTGATATTAGGTTTTTAAGTCTGTTATATTTTAGATTTCTTAAAAAGCCAGCGTTACCGAAATAGTGTTGTCGTAGATCCCTTTCAAAATGTTACAGGATTCGATAAATATTTCTTCTCTTAAACTTGTAAAATCTCAATTTACTTCCCTCTGTTGTAGATTATTCGATCACTAGGTCCTCTATGGATCCCAGAAGGACATCTGGACCACTTTAGTAATTACTGACATAATCTTAATCTTTATAATTATCAGTCAACCATAAATCTACAAAAAAATATACGAGCGTAGCCACATTAAGCCCGCCTTCCACTAAGTCTTGTAATAAATATTATTCAAGTAGGATATAATTAATAGGCAAATCCTGCGGGACGGGTCTGGCCGCTGCCAATTTTTCATTTTGTTTTTTAATTAAAAACCAAGGGTCTAATGATATCGTAAGCCAAGAGGCGTCCTGCATCATACTTTTTTAATAAAACTTTTTAGTAATAATCAAAGTTCAAAAAGGCAACTAAACTTTAACTAACACGTAAAAAAGTTTTAATTTATTAACTACTAGCGACTTGCTGCGGCTTTTTCCAGGGTAAGCATACGCCTGATTTATATTCTGTTCCAGCTTACCTTATGAGTTGTTTTTTTAAGTTAGAAATTATGGTATAAACAGGGGTCACGAAAAGACCTTGGTAAGATTTATAGATAGAAATAAATAGGCACTCAATTTCAAATGTAAATTCTTATTTACATTTACGGTAAAATAATCCAATTGACACAGCCCTAGCATGTTACTTAGACCCTTTAAGTATTAATAATTCACAGTTATTTCTTAAAAGTTTCGGTTACTTATTATTCAGAATTGCGCAATCAAAGATAACTTAAAGTCTTGTTTTGTGAGGATAACATTACGTGAACGGCATTTCTTGTGCTTTCTTCTTAAGATTTTCCTTTGTCTTTGTTATTTACACGTTGCTTCATTTCTTTTGTAAACTTTTGTGTTTTTAATTTGTACAAGAACTTTGCTCATAACCGTTAGATAAGAACCCCTTTTAATTGCTGTTTTTATTTGCTTTTGATTTCATTAAACTCAGTATTATTGTGTTAACAGTTTATTAAAAAAATGTTCATGTATTTTAAAGTCGTATACTAACAATCTTAAGTCTTTTATGATTGTAACTTTGTTGAACTCCCCGAGGTTCGTGTATAGAAGTGAACGAAGTAAGTTCACGTCAACTTAACAATTCTTAGTTAAGTGTATGCAGGCGTCTATTATTAGAACGATCGATAACGCTTCTTCCGACTTAACTTGGCTACGTCGCTACGAGAGTGCTACAAAATTTCGCATTTCGTAGCATAAAGCTAAATGAATACATTTTATTTCAGAATTGAAAAAACATAAAAACATTGGGCAATATAGCATTATCAATAATAGTTTAACAATACCTGAAGCAACTTGTTTTAAAAACAAAAATAATGGACCTGCCAAAATATATTTTGTTTTGTTTTTCTTAAAAACTGTTTCGGAATTGCTCTTTTGTTTATATAACAAATATGTCCACATAAATCCGCGTACAAACATGTAACAAACTCCAGCCGGCAACAATCTGTGACAGTCGCGCAAATTGTTGCCGAACCAACATGACAGACAAATTGCAATCACACGAAACGTACAATTTTTAACTTTCACATGAAATATGTCCATTAGAATTATTTTACACAAAGAGCGGGCACAGAGCTTTGACTAAACTATCGCACAACAGTTATGCGATTGTCGATTGTTTCGCAGACAATTCAACTGTTTAGTTGCACAACTAAAAATCTAGTAGTGTGCACCTCTATATAAGCTCATAGGAATCAAAGCGAGACTAAACAGTTGTGCGATAGTTTAGTCAAAGGTCTCACGCTCTTACGATTCAGTATTAGTCGAAGAATTTATAACGTTAACATTAAAAGCCTGCTCTTTGCACTACGTTTTGTAGTCATAGAATGTGCTCTTCCATACATTATCAGCCGTTATATCTGAATTCACTTCCTTCTTATGCACCTCTTCAGCACAACTCATCGACAGAAAAATAAATTACTTTCTTGTTTAAATAAGAGACAGTAAATATTCGCATAATATGTCCAAACCACATATCATTGTTATCCATTATTAAATCCATAAGTATTTTTGTGTATTATTTTAAAATTCCGTAGCTCCATATTAAAGATTGAATCTCTATTTGTTTTATTTTCATCCCAAAACTCAATAACGTGAGCTCGATGACTCGATTGGAAATGAAATGAAATCGCTTTTCCGATGAATTTTCAATTAATATTTGTCCAGTCGTTTCAACTTGACTTTGAGCATCACTGAACTCACGTAACTTTTGTATATTTAAATTATATTTATGAAGAATTATTTTATAGTCTTTTATGCATTAAAATAAGACGATAATAACACTCTTAAATATTTATAAAGATTGCAACTTTTACGTCTTGAATTAATTTCAACTCTCATTTATTCAGAAGCATTAAATTTTATTGTCTACATTAAAATTACACTTGAAGGGTAGAAAAGGTTTTACCGAGTACGTATAGTATGAAAGTAGATATATCTGTTCGTTCATTTATTATGTATATTCTACAAAACCGTATAATGTAATAACTAATAAGTAATAGGTATAACCAAACTGTTGGACGTTTTCATTTTCTTTGATCTACAAATTCTCGTAGACCCTCTACGAATGTTCGACAGCTTTCTTAATCAAACATACTGCAGATTATTGAAGTAAACATAGAGTAATAATTTAATGATGTTATGAATATTGACAAGGTGATGAGGGCGAATAAGTTTTACGAGTTTGTTTGTGTTGGGGTGTTGCTGGGGGGTCGTAAGCGATCGGTTTACGATGACCAACCCTCGCCACCCTACATCTCGTCTTAACGCTAAGTAACTTGGTAAGCACACATTATGATTTTAAATGGACATGACCTCATTGAAGCATAAATATCTACAATATTTAAATTTAAGCGTCAATAACAAGAGCGTCGGTGGTTCATGCGTAAGTACTTGTAATCGACATGTCTCGAGGTTGAATATTGCCATGTACCAATTTGTTTTTCGATTTTCGTATGTACATAATTTACCCGACGTTCTTACGGTGAAGGAAAACATTGTGATGCCTGCACATATCGGTGAAGAAATTCAAAGATAAGTTGAAGCCAACCCGCATTGGGCCAGCGTTGACTATGGCCTAGTTACCCTTAACTTAGGATAGGCTCCAAGCTGCTCAGTGAGGACGTGTAATAAGGTGATGATAAACCTAAAAACAATCACCATTTTAGCATAACCTTAGAGGTTCTTTGGGATAGTTACTATCAACAAACATCTGGTAATATATAAAAAAAGGGATAAATGCGTAGGACTTCATCTTCCATTAGTATTCTAGCTAGAAAACTACAATTTCGTAAAGTAGATAGAACTATATTTCTTTGCTGATTCGTAAAATACGCAATAGAAATAAAGTACAATCATAAGTAAATAAAACTTAAGGCGCTCGGACGTGTTCATAAGAACACCAAATATGACATTAGTTGGCCCAGCACGTATTCCATTCAGGGGATAATAATTTCACGAAGGCAGTATTGTGTATTGGTGTTGACAATATATAACATCAGACGGGGGAGAGACGCGGCAGGGGAGGGGAGACCCTCTCTTAGTAATGGCAATAAAACTGTTATTGCGGAGGGTTCAGTGCGAGATTTTTATTGATAACTTAAGGAAATGTTGAAAATGTTTACATTTATTTAAACTTACTATAGTTAACAAAAGTCAAATTGTGTAATTTGATATCTGTGACAATTATTCAATACACAAAAACAATTATTTAGGTTTTAAGATAATTTGTCTTATTTAATTTATGTACTTAATTTAATTTAACTTGGACTATCCTGTTCGTATGATACTTGTAAAACGCACTATTTTGAGACAGACAACAAAAAGTTAAACTGACCATCAACACATCTCGAAAGCAGACGCAAGTAAATTAAGTTAAAACGTTTTGTAAGGCGGTAATGAAATCAGTGTGACTTCAAGTTGACACGAAGTTATGTCCCGCCCCGGCTCTAGTCTAGGTTAGCAATTCAATTAGGCCCGTGGAAGCCTTATTAGTGCTACGCGGCGCTACTAATGGAATAGAGCCTCCGCTACGCCGCAACCAACTTAAATGACGCGTGAACTCACCTCGAGTTATACTAACTTAACACGACAAGAATATGATGAGTGTGTTATTGTTAATAAAAAAGTTTAAATAAATATAAAATTAGTCATAGAAAATCTAATCGTTAAAGCATTTGAGTTCCAAAACAATTCTATCTCAATTTTCAGTTCAATAAGACCTTGTTTTAATTTAATTTTGAAAAACTTAATTTCATTGAATCAGTGTAGCCAATATTCTAGAAAATATCATAATTTAAAAAACCCTCGTACCGTAATATAAAATGCTTAATACAAAAAACTCGAGCTTTCTTACTTTATATTTTGTCTACTGTTTTAAATATCACAAGAATTTATTAACATCCTGTACAAAGTAAATACCAAACTCGATCATTATTTAAATCCGCTCATGAATATTCAGTCGCCGTTCGGTTATTTCAAATTAGGGATGTCACTGTATCGGATATCGGATAACGGTTATCCGGAGTCACGTCACATTGTATATTGTATTTTAAAACATATCTATTATATTAAACAAAACTGTAAAGAAAACTCGTCATGGTATTTAAAAAGTGAATACAGACACATTATTACTTTAGATGAATGGATGAATGGATGTTTATTAGAATGGATTGCTAGAGCAGTCTATCGGATCTTGATTAAATTTATTACAGATGTAGCACACATTATGGAAGAACACATCCAACTTACTAGGTTTTTGTTTAATTCCGCGCGGACCGTCTCGGTCTAAAGCAAAAAAACAAACACCAAAACTGCTTTAAGTTGTAGAGATATCCGTTGCAAAGACATACAACCCTATTTCTAATCAAAGAAAGCGAAGCTCTACGAAGAGCGAGTTTATTGAAAAGCGAGATGGAAAATTATCTTCCTGTCAGAGGCACATCGGAGGAATGACGATCAATTAATTGGAAGGGGCGCGACCGCCTTTTTCTTAATAGGATAGGTTATTGAGGAGGTTGGCATAATAAATTCAATTGCCAGACACGCTCGCGTGGAATTCGTTTAATCTAGCCGCGGCTTGAGATAGGGGTGGTGGCTCCCCCTGTTGGAGGCACTACCGACACCATTAGCTAGAAGTAAACCACTTTACGTGAAACATTAAAAATTAAATCAACCGTTTGTATCCTTGTTAAATGCATTTAAATACATTATTCTCCGTCAAATTATACACTCGCGTTTCATTGCATATTGAAGTAACTCAATTCCGAAGATCGCAAACAATTATGTACATTTTTCAAGTACACTCGCCGTCAAAACGATACTGACACGCATAGTATCGTACATATCTGCATATCTACGATTTAATTTGAGGTTACTAAGACTAGTAAAACTCAGGAGATCTGAACGAAATAAAAAAGCAACGTAAATATTGGAATACATTGTTTACCAAAATCTGAATAAATACAGTTTTAAAAAGTCTTGTCTACACTTTACGATCTGTTAATGATTTTATTATTTAGACCTTTAAAGTTATAATAATTTCCAAGCATCAATCAATTCAATAAATGAATCATTCAAAGTGTTAAGTGACTTAAACTTCTACAGAAAAACTGCTCTCCAGTTCAGTTTCCACATCAGTGATCAACAAAATAGAAAATAATCCTGTCCATTTGAAAAGAAAATAGGAATAAAGGTTGGGATGTATCGGCGTGCGTCCAACGTCAGCGTCACACAACAAATGCTCAGATTGACGTGTAATGGGTTTTTGAACTGTCTACGCCATGTTGGAATAGTCGAACGGAGTTAGTGTGAACCGGTTTGAACCAGTGTGTTCCGGTTTAGGACAGACTTATCTTATTTCGAATATAATGAAGCTTTAGGGATTTACGGGTGTGGCTTTATTTCGATTAACATAATTCTTTACCAATAAACAATAGCAAACAATAATGTTTAGCGGTTTAAAATTTTATTTAGCTGAAAAGTTTTGTTAAAAATTAATTTCGTAGTCACCAAATCGTTACAAAATATTCTCAATACAGGCTCGTTTACATGCTTTGTTCATTTTTTGTGGCGAACTTTCCAGTTCAAATTTTCACTTTCATTTAAAAAATGCGCATTTTTATTGTGTGCGGACGCGGACAATATTCAACAACGCGTTATTGTCATCGAAAAAAGTTACCACAAAAAAATCTTTTACGCTTGAATGGCGGCTGAAAAAACTGTTTTCGTCATTTGAGAGCGTTTGTATTTGTTACATTTTGTGATTGATGGAGTAAATATCGTGTTTAAAAAATATTTGTCGCTTCATCAAAACCTCGCCCAGGGCGTTCATAGCATTAAAACCGATAATGCATAAAATAGACCTAGAAAGAGATGGATGGATTACATGAAAGGTGACATGATTAAGAAGATAGTGATGACTGAGATGACGGATGACAGAGTTATTTGGGGGACGAAAACCCGGTGCGCCGACACTACGGGAGTAGGATAAGGTAGGGGAGATGATGATGGTGAATGCATAAAATAGACCTTAAGTCATCTTTTTCCTATTGAATCATTAACTAAATGGTTTTCGTTCTGTAGGTGCGGTTGGTGGTGATGGTGATGACAGCGATGATAAGGAGAAGGAAGAAGAAGCGGAACGTGAGCGGCAGGAGGCCATCCGTGAAGCTGAGGAGCGCCGTAAGGAGAAGCACCGCAAGATGGAGGAGGAGCGCGAGAAGATGAGGCAGGAGATCAGGGATAAGGTAAGAGACACATACATAACTCACGTCCTTAAACCGGAGAAGCACCACTCGAGAATAATACCACGACAATGCAGAAGACGAGCCTCAAGAGCATGTCCCGGTGGTCTATTTTAGTCTTCCACTTCTCTAATAAATAGTGTCAGGAAGTATTAGATTGGACAAAGGAGGGGATGTATAGAAAGGGGATGAAATTTGTCTGCTAATCCAGTTTTTAATGTCTTTTTGCTGACCACAGACGGGTTTCAATTGAAATTTAATCGTAATTTAATTTTGCTTTGAGTTAAAACGATTTAGGTTCATTGTTATTCATAAGTCCTCTCTCAGAGCACGTAATTGTAAAGGGGCTGTCACACGAGAGGCGCTGCGACAATTAGTTCGCCGGGTCAAGCGCCCTCTGTCGGCCGCGGCTAATTTGTTCGTCCGTTGTCGAGTGGCACCCGAATGCACGACCGCTTGTGTGCACTACGCTTTATAATTGAACGACAATTTACTCGATCATCGATTTATATCGTGTGAAGTGTGTTTTTAACAGATTTCTCTCTTTACACCTATTTAGAATGTAAAGTTTAAAATTTCCGCGTTATTTTCAAAGTTTCCTGCATTTTGTAAAGATCTGATAACGGTAAACTTGTGGCTACAAAATGCAATTTAACTTTTTTTTGATTAAACATCTATACTTGTACTTAGTAATATTTAAAAGCGCTTCAGATGTGTGTTTAATATTTTTTCTTGTTTGTAAATTTAATAAAAGTATTCAGATAACCTGGGCCATATTGCAGATACCTAAAAAAATGGTATTCCCTAAATATTTCGTCAGTTAACATTTGAAATTGAAAACATTTAATCTTGTCTAAATATTAACGTTTTTAAAGCGGTTAATTTACATTTAGCTCCTTCATTCCCGACTGTTTCTTTCGGTACGAAAATTTAAAACGCCACCTCAATTCCTTACCTTCTTTTCTCTGCCACAAAAATTCAAAACGCGATTTTCTCATTCACGACATTAGCGACTCAAAGGTATTTCAAAGAGGATTAAGATTTTTAATTAAAAAATAAGTGAAATGTTCCCCTCGAGGCTTTATTTCATTAAAAAACGCTGTACGGATTAATGCTGTGACACACCGAACGGATTTTACAGTTGATTTCCATACCAGAAATTTTGTACAATGTTTTTTAGCTTATCTTTTCAAAAATAATGAATGAAAAATTGGGTATTTATAAAAGGGTTTTAAAATATAATATTCAATCTAGGAAGCATAATTATAATAACACTTCTAGACCTTAATGTTTAAAAAAATCTTTACAAAACTAGACGACAGGTTACTTTTTTTACGGAAATGTTAGTCTAAGATTTAAATTTCACAGTTACCATATAATACTTTACAATAATGGATAATATAATATCTGCCAATGTGGCACTACACTAGTCTAGTTTTATAAGTCGCAGGTCAATTTTAATTCTCTCTAAAGGAATTAGCGGGGATTGCGCAAATCCCTGACGTGAACGGATAGCGGACGTAATTTAAAAAAGAAAAATATATTTTAATTCACTTGAAGTATTCAACAATGATGTTACTGCTTGCGGCAGTTACACGCCGACTTACTTCGCTTTCCATCTATTAAATCTTTTTCGTGCTAACTTAATTGCATACACTTTTCTTTTAACAAAGATATAGGAATATTCTACACTGTTAATAATAATAATAATAATAATTTATTTAATTCATGTAACATATTAATATTACACATATGGTATTTACATAGAGGGAAGAATTACATACTACAATACATACAATACATAAACACACATACAGAAAGAAAAGAAGACAAGCGGTCTAGGGGACCTGTACACCAGCTACGTGCATATGTGCACGCCGCCAGTATCCCATGATTGGGCAGTCGGGCTTGTCACTTAGCCCTCTAGTTAAGAGATAGATTTAAAACTAAAGTGACATGTTTTAACCGACGTTATAATTACATTTTGCTTGACTGTTTCTTTAAATGAAAACTTTTACTAATTATTACTATTTCCAGTTCACTAATTGACGGTTTTCCTATCGAATATTTTGAAAGCAAGCTAGCACAACCAATAAATGTTGAGTCAGCCATGTTTGTTTTTTCTGCAAAAAAATTTTTTGTGCGCTTCTAAAAAATTCGGTTATAAAATTCAACGTTATTCCTTTTTCGAAAATCAAATGTTCAGATATCTACATACCTAGTTGATATAAATAGTGGGCGTAAACCTTTGACTAAACTATCGCACAACTGTTGTGCGATTGTCGATTGTTTCGCAGCCAATTCAACTGTTTAGTTGCACAACGAATCGAGTAGTGCACCTCCATATAAGCTTATAGGAATCAAAGCGGGACTAAATAGTGTTTTTAAATATAATGCTCGTTTTGTCATTAAAATAGATATCTTAGCATCATAAGTTATGTTAGTTATTTGATTATAACTGAGATAAACATAGGAAACATTCAAATGCAATTAAACCCAGTAGATAACACAAGTTGGCAACAATAACAATATAATTTAGAACACCGCACAGTTTCGTGTTCTGAACTGGAATGTGTTTATGCAAATTGCTATAACATTAGATTTAGGTTTCAAATTCACAGAAGCTGGTCTCATACCATACATAGGTTTTATTAATAACTAGCTTTCACCCGCGACTCCGTCCGTGTGGTATTAAAAAAAAAGCACAGCCTATGTGTTCTTCCCGACTATACTCTACACCTATGCCAAATTTCATCCAGATCTGTTCAGCCGTTTAGGCTACAAACTCTAACATCCATCCATCCATCTAAATTTTCGCATTTATAATATTAGTAAGATTTGAATTACACTATTATAATCTCCCACTACATATGCAAAAAGAAAGTCTGTCAGCACTGTCTAAAAGGACAGGCTATAAACTGCGGTATTATTCAAGGAATCACATGTCTATACTGATCATTGCATCCGTTCGTCCGTATCTTGCCTCCGTTTTTCACTGGAAAATAATTCATGAAAACATCACAATTTCAGGTTTTTTTCTATTATAATAAGGATAACTTGCATGACTGTGTTTATTGTAACAGGTATATCAGCTATGAAAACTATATATTTTCATGCGGTTTAATTAATAATAATTTTTTCTCGTTTAGATCTCAAAAATGTTTATACTATGTAACAGTGTACTTACAGAAAGTTGTGCAAAACTTTTTAAATCAGCACATAGCCTTTAACTAGGCCATTCTTCAAGTAACTAGCCTTTGCTTTAAGAGCATTTAATGTACACTCAAGAAGTACTTTCTTTGTACGCCTTTGGTTGTACTGACCTACATCCAAGTAAGCCTTCCTTACCTGGACTTTAGTCACAAAGGGTTTTAATTGCAACTCGTACTAAACGATGCTATTGACATTAATCTTAAATGTACTTAAAAACTTAATAACTTAATGAATATGAAACAGCTTTTATGGCAGGTTTCCAACATACGTGTGTTTTTGGTTCGATACATGAAATGCGTTTCCGAATTACGTAACTTGAACGAACTAATGAATTAAGGAAACTTCAGCAACCCAGCATTAGTAAAATAAAATTACCGATTATACGTTAAGTTAGTTAGTAATGAAGTCAAGTTATTTAACTTAAGTGTAGGGGAAAGCAAAATTATGTAAAGGCCTGTAATTTCAAATCAAGTGATTTGCTCTCTGCCCGACAAATTCTACGTGAAAATGGCGGCAAATTGCCGTCTAAACTAGCTGCATAAAAGATAATTTGGATAGAAGCAAATAACTAGAGTCCAAACTTGCTTACAAGGTAAATACTTGTATATTAACATTAAGTTTTGGCTTCATTCAGTCTTAAATGCTATAAACGGTTAAAATATTACAATATTTCTTCTATGACATTACCCACTACATAATCCTAACTGCATGTCTTGCTAAATCAAATCAATATTTACTCAAATAACCAACAAATTCCGCGGAAATTATACTAAAATTTTAACATAATCAATATCTAACAGCCCTTAAAGCGCTAGTTAATAAATTAAAATGTCTATGAGGGTAAATTAGCAGTTGCCAAGTTCCATCATCATCACCATTAAAGCCATTACACCGCCTCGCTCCGGCGAAGCTAATAAAATTTGTACAGCAAATGGGCCCTCAAAGCCTTACACAGGCTCTACGCCACTGCATAGTTACGGCAGTCAACGGTGAAACTCAATTTTGATATCAGCGCCATCTATTTTAAATTTACGTTAAAGTATATTTAAATTGAATAGTAAAATTATGTTTGAATGCGAAACTAGCGAAAATCAGATACTTTTCCGCAAAAAAATTACTTACTTAAAAAACATCTTTTATAGCTTTAATTATTTAAAATACTTTAATGTCGAAAATACCAGTAAAAAATCGTAAATACCGGGAAAATAAAAGGGAATTAAAAACTCGCACTCCACGATTAGTTTTTTGAAACACGAAAGTCACGAAATAGGTTAACAGCCCGAGCCGCTTTAAAAAACTTCACTTCGCAACACCCTCATTTGAATTTGTAAATAGGAAGTTTTAAAAGCGATTTACATATTTTCAGCTTTCATTCATATATGTAACTCAATTACCCCAGTTTGGTAACGAAACTCGGAACAGGCGCTTAGATTAAAAAACTACGTATGTTAACGTCTGTTTTATACCCATTTTAGCACTTACTATTTAAGGACTATGACAAACATTTTCTGCCTTAAAACAAATTCCTTTTTTGACCGACTTCCCAAAA
>LD688956.1:182086-200232 GCA_003118335.3 Papilio memnon
GGTTTTAGGCATAACAAAACTTTTTATTACAAATTCGTGCACACCTTTCCAATTGTATTCCTGTTACAACTCGGTATAAACTGGTAGTGTCCAAATATTTTCATTTATTTGAGATGTAACTCAATTACCCCAGTTTGTATAACATTTTTGGTAACGAAACTCGGAACAAGCGCTTAGATTAAAAAACTACGTAAGTTAACGACTGTTTTATACCCATTTTAGCACTTATTATTTAAGGACTAAGACAAACATTTTCTGCCTTAAAACAAATTCCTTTTTTTCTCTTCTACAAGTAATTTTTATGATTATTAAATCTAAACGAGTTGGGGATTTCCAAAACAAAAGAACATCATTGATTCTTCCCTCTCTTTCCTTCTTTAGACTTAACAAAAGAGATAACAAGCATAAAACGGAAGGAATCCTTACCTCATTAATACTTCTAATTAATAAGAACAATTTCCTAGTTACGTTTATTCGTCTACCTCCGACCATTAAAACTTTCCTCCGATGACAGAAGTTTCTCGAACTCTCCGCCGACCCCTCTTATACAACTTATGCGGTCTTGTAACACCTTCAAAGAAGTTTAAGGAACCGCATTTATTTCCTACCTTTTGCGGTGAAACGCCGCAATGCATTCAATTGATAGTCATATTAAAATTACATCGTAAGTAACTTTTATGTCAAACTCGCTTTCGCCCGCAACACGGTCCGCGCGGAATTAAAAAAAAACAAAAGTAAGTAGTCTATGTGTTCCTCCAGACTACGTTCTACATCTATGCCAAATTTCATCCAGTTCCGTTGAGCCGTTTAGGCTACAAACTCTAACAAACATCCGTCCATCCATCCATCCATCCATCCATCTAAACTTTCGCATTTATAATATTAGTAAGATTATAGTGTGATTTGCAAGAGTAACACCAGCTTTCTCGAAGTAACTATTTAAACACAAAAGGTTTTATTTGTCCTAAAAAAAACTCTTTATTTCCTGAAACAGCTATTTATTTAACAGAACTGTACAATTTAAATCGTTCTTGTAAAATAAATGTTAACTAAGAAAGCAGTTAATAAAAGCAAAGGCAATAGAGTCAGTCGCTATCCCCAGCGCAGTTCGAGTTCACAATCGATTTGTTCAGCGCTGGAGGTAACCAATGCTAATTCTAATTTATTAGCGAACCATTCCACTTGAGAGAGTTCAACCGAAGGCTTTATTTCTTCCTTCGAAATGTTTCTTACACCTAAAAGAAAACGACTTTGAAAATATCTCGAAGTTTTTTTTATAAACTGCCACACTAAATTTTAACGGTAACTTTTGCTAATTTAATGATCATTTAATCACTTTGAGAAGTAAGTTTATTGTTATACTCGTAGTTATAGTCCACAAAAGCATCCTCAAAAGCCTATAAAAGAATTATATAACAGTAAGAAACACTTAAGTATATTACTGAATTTTAAACGCTAGCAATAAACATTTAATACACTTTTTGGTTCAATTAAAGTTCCCCTTTGCCTGAAGAGTAAACGCCCTCTAGCGGCCGGACTTCCCCGAGTAGTGAGCAAACAAACAAGCAAATACTGTTAGCAAAAGCAAATACTATTCTGCCGTATTTGTGCTCACAACTGATTGTCATTTGATTCAATTACATTTATTACTTAGAGTAAAACAGACTTTGTCTTACATTAAAATTGAATTTTCTATTTGTAAAAACTACTAGAAAGACTTCGGTTTTCAACTGTAATAAAGTCAAATTTAAATCCGAGTAAGTTAATAGAGACGACTTTATAATTGTCAGTTAATTCTACACCGCGTCCGGGGGGAGGGGATGAAAGGGCTACAAAGTGACTTGTAATGAAATCAGTGTTCTGTTCCTCGCCAGTCCCCGAACTCAACGCAAAACTTCGCTAAAACTTAATAAGAGACCTATAATTTTCGTCTCTTTATCATTGAGTGAATGCTCTTTGATTGTGAATTTGGGAAGCGATAAATTAATAAGCTTGTTGGCCTCTACTCTACAACATAATTTGTAATTTGTCAATAGACAGGGTCTAATAAGACAGGGTAGTGGATAAACTGCAAAGGGTATTTCCGTTTCCTATCCTCTCCCCTGTCTAATCTATCTTATCTTCCCATCCATTCGTTACTAAAAAGGATAAGACATGGATACTCGCTCGTCATCACCATCAGAAGCTGATGACAATCTGCCCACTGTTGGATCTATACTCTGTAATATATAAAAACTCAATCAATTTTTATCCAGAATACGACAGTCGACAGTTTTACTATCGAAACTTCGAGAACATTTTTATATATTCAATCAGTATTGGTTTCCGTTTGTTTCGCAACATGGACAGATATTGTTTTACTTGTTCCGCAGCAAACTTCATCCTAATCCTGTATTTGCTCCGAAACTGAGGGGAAGTTATTTCTAATTAACTCTGTACTCGATTCGGGCTTTATTGTATACAACGTAAATTCAGCTTTATGACAATGGGATAGAGTTGATTTTTAATTATCCGTATAATGTTATTAGACGGCAAAGGGCAAATTGTTATTAATTTCATCGGTTAATTTAGTAAAATAATGTTTATGTAATTGCTTAAGTTCTATCGTAATAATATCAAGAAATAATAGCTTTGCCGACTTGTTTTATATGCGTAAACAATACTCGTCTGTAAAACAATTTTTAATATTTTTATCACACTGTAATATAAATTGGATATTATAATATCTAACCTTATATAAAAACAGACAGATATAAAACTCATTAGACCATAAATCATCGATATCATTGAATCGTTGACAAAAAGAAAATTACTTCATCATAAACTGAAAATGACATCGAACAATTTAAATGACCCAGGTTTTCTGTAAGTAAATGTTTATAAAACCCCGTTTATACTTTCCATGTATTTGAAGCAGTAAATTGTAAGTAAATTCCGGAATATTCGCAAAACAAGCGCACCAATAAGCACGTGTTCATAGTTCTAAAAAATCAATATCCTTGCTAGAACAACTTGCTACCTAACCGTGAAATGTAAAGTAAATCGACCGAATATGAACTCTATTATAAAGCAGCTAGGTAAATAATGCGGTGTCGTCGCATTAGGTAGGGCTGCCGCAAAGATTCGCCAGCACTTGTGAACGACAAAAATGTTTCCAATACATTGCCTCAGTATGTAACTAAAGTACGGTTGTCAAAACAATCTTTAAGCAATATTTGAATGTGGGTTGTTACAAATGAGTCGCTCATTTTGGATCATCATCGGAATATACTTAATTACGATGTAGTTAAACTAATAAATAGTTATTTAAAAATGTTTTTTTGATTATCAAAAAAATTGCAATTAACAGAATTGTTCATCATAATTCATAATAACTAATATTATTTTTTCAATTATATTAGAACTAGCTGTTGTCCGCGACTACGTGCACGCAATACCAAGATAAAAAAGTAGCCTATAATATGTGCATGTCAGCTATCCTTTAGTGAAAGTCCGGTCGAAATCGGCCCAGTCATTTTCGAGATTATCCGGAACAAACGCGGCTTGCGGACAGACAGACATACAGACAGACAGATAGAAATCTGGAATTTTTTCTTTTAGTATTACAAACAGACAATCCAATTTTATTATATGTATAGATAAAAACGAATGTCCTTAGTCTCTGGAAAATACATTTAATCTCACGTAAAATAATCACGTCGTTTATATGACAAATATTATAATATTCTTAAAACATAACATTTTTTTCTGTCTGTACTAAAAGTCCATCGTCGCCGGAGCGCGTAGTAATTTTCCAGGGCTGGAACACGGGGCATTTCACACCCCGACGCGGCGCCAACACCGAACACCCCTCGTCTCCTGTTTGCTTCGATAACTTTCATTACCGTCATTTTATAATACCACGGTATTTACAACATAATTTTTCACACGAAATCTACTATTCTTCGACTCTTCCTTAATGACCATTAAGCACTGTACAGTTAAAACGTGTGTAGGTAAAACTGAAAGCTCTACGGTTTAACTAAGACTATCTCAACACGTAAATTAAATGCAGTCCGGCTGTTTAATAGGAGTTGTAGTCGTGTCGCTACTGCCCGCTGGGTGAGACAGTAGTCAAGATAAGATTGATGTAAATTTAGATATAGAAAAAAACACCCGCACCCCAGATCCCAGAGAAAAAAAGATGTCAGGGGAACGACGGCTTTTTGCCGTCATAAAAAAAAAGAACACAGTAGTCAAGACTATGTGAGATTTTAAAAACTTGAAAAACTTCTATTATTTATTCTGTTAGTTATTCTATTTATTTAAAGGCGCACGAATTTTATCAAGCAACTTATAGCCTCATCGTAATAGTAGCGGTTTCATAATTTGCTCAAAGATTTCTTGTGAGGGGTGTCGCGGGTGGGGAGCGGGGGGAGGGGGAGGTAACTGCGTTAGAAACTCATCTGAACGGAAATTGAAATATTATGGTCCGGCCATGATAGGCTGAGCGAGGGTAAGAACGGCTATCAGAGTACTGCTCTACTAAATAAATAACGGTGATGGCAGGATTTTAGTATAAAAAACTAAAGTGTGTAGAAAAACATGTAAATAAAAAATAATTACAAAATGACATGATCAAGAAGGGAGTGATGACTGAGATGACATATGATAGAGTTATTTGGAGGAAAAAACCTGTTGCGCTACTACGGGAGTAGGATAAGGAGGAAGATGATGATGATGATGATAATGATGTGTACATTACAACAACTTAAGTAAAATCATTAAAATAATAAAAACTAGCTCTCTGAACCTATACAATAAAATTGATTGACCTGTATATTAATAAAAATATTTCGTGAACATGATGTTATGGCGATGCCCATAATGAAAAACCAGTTTATCTGTTTGTTTGTCACTCCGCAAAGCTGGACCGATTTTGGCAGGTCTTTGACGGAAAGGTGATGCAGGCCTATTCTCGGCCATTTTTTTAGAATACAGCGAATATTCACTGCCGTTTAATCTATGAAAATACTTGCTATAACTATTGAGAGAGACGACACATTTCAGTGAAAACCCACGGCTATGACTACAGCTATGTACACATGTTACAATTCGACCCTTTTACATGAATAGGAGATAAATCTTTTATGTTGAAAGGGTAAAACAAAAGACGGAGATCGATCTGTCGTCAGCTTGCCAGTTAATTAACTGGCTCGTAACTACTGCACTCACGTTGAGGAGGGTTAGAAGGTGAGATTGGTGAACGGTACAGATATAAGGAATTTAATTTAATAGTTCACCCTAAGGGCAATATTAGGTTTATGCAAAGTTGTAAATCAGATATCGTATATTAATATTACAAACAATCATAAGTAGCCAGTGTATTCTTCCAGACTTTGCTCTACATCTTTGCTAAATTTTATCGAGATTCATTTAGGCGGTAAACTGCAACACACATCCATTTAGCTAAACTTTTGCATTTATAATATTAGTTATTAGTAAGTTAAAATGTGAAAGATTGGAGGGAAGAATGTAGGTTATTAATCCTCAGAGAACATAGTCAGGGATACTGAAAATATTTTATACTAGCTTTCGCCCGCGACTCCGTCCACGTGGAATTAAAAAAACAAAAGTGAATAGCCTATGTGTTCTTCCAGACTATCCTCTACGTCTATGCCAAATATCATCAAGACCCGTTCAGCCGTTTAGGCTACAAACTCTAACAAACATCCATCCATCCATCTAAACTTTCGCATGTATAATATTAGTAAGATTATGACTTTGTATAATGTGTTCTCCGATTCATACTAGCTATATGTTGTATATGTATGTATTCTAGAAGAAAGAAGATAAAAGAAGAAAGAAATAAAGAAGAAAAGCTCTTGGATGTCAAATTGACTCTAGTAGGGAGTCCGTTTAATGCGCGACTCCCTAATCGAGTCAGGTTGACTTCTTTGAAGCTAAACCAACGTTACAAGATTAATGAAGAATCAACTAAAGGAAGAATTTGTTTAATTTCATGTCAATTTTAAATGTGGCTTCTCTGTGTGTTTTTATTTGCTTCATTTTAATTTATTAGAATGTTTTAAAATATTTTACCTGTTTTAAACTTTATCTGTAGGGTAATGACTGCAATAACATTTGTATTTACATATAATAACAGTTCAGTTTCTTGTCTATGGCACTCCCTTAACGGATTTTCCCTTAGGGCAGTGTCGAGTGATACATAACCATACCTAAAATTTAGAAATAAAAGCAACAATTATAAAAGTGCCTTATAAGTACTTTGTACAGTAAAATTTGCTACCGACTTTGTCAGCATGGATTTACAAATGAAATTAAAAAAAATATCCTAAATTACTACCACATACATACGTTACCTTCTAATAAAATTCCCGTCAAAATCAGTCCAGCCAATACAAGAATTTTAAAAACAGATAAATATGGTTCCAGACTATGTTCTGCCTCTATACTAAATTTCATCAAGATCTGGTGAACCGTTCTAAAGATATCTAGTAACAAACATCTATTATTTCATTCATACAATTCTATATTTATAAAATAATTAACTATATTTATTTAGATATTACAAAACTGTAAGAAATATATTACAATTCTAAACACAAAAGCTTTTAAAATTAAATTCCACCTAATCTTACTTAGGGTTACGCATTAACTGTAATTTGGGTTAAAACTGTAAGCACAATAATTATTATTTGCGTATATATTTCGCACCCTTAATGGCGGAATAATCCGGGTAATGGGCCGCGGAACAAACTCAAATAAATTTATTAGAAAAACTTCAAAAGAGTTAATTGATAAAGAGGTCCGTTAATGAAAGAGCTAATGCTTGTCGACGTTACGTGGAATTGTAAACATTTTTTTTTATATTAGACCTTTGACTAAACTATCGCACAACTGTTTAGTCTGGCTTTGATTCATGTGAGTTTATATGGAGGTGCGCGCAGTACTCGATTTTAGTTGTGCAACTAAACAGTTGCAGCGAAATTATCGCCAATGAAAGAGTTGTGCGATTGTTTAGTCAAAGATGTGGGCGCGCTCTAACTTATACCAGAATAAATAGTTTGGATTTAGTTATAGGGCTTAAAGAATGAAGAGAAACAGTGTTATAAAGAGATTTTTTAAAATTAAAAAGGCAAACATAATTGAGACAAAATAAAAACGCACATTTTGACGTCTAGAAAAACAATAAGCACAGCGATACTTTACAATTATAATTTTGTTAATTTGTAAAGAGAAAATAAATGTCATTATAAATCTTTTTTTTTTTAAATCTAAATTGCTTTAATTAAAAGTAATTGCACAGACAAGCTGAAGGCACGAATCGAAAGAAATCACGTTTCATATTTACGATACAAACACCAGGGGGCGCTTTCTACCAGACGTCTAATGAGATCCCGGGGGGCTGAAAAATACCCTTAACATTATAGCCGGCGTCTAATCAATTGAAGATTAAGGCAGACTTTGTGCTTGCGAATTCATTAATGCAAATGTCCTCTTTAGTGGAGTGGAATATTACAAGCTGGTTACTGTTTGGATACTGGGTTTGGTTCCCAGTGGATTTTTTCTTCTATATTAGTCGCGTAAAAACAAAACGCTCTTACATTTTATTTAGCGATAATTAGATGAGAGTTAAAGAGATATTTAATGATTTTAAAATGTCCCTTCCATTTTTTCACTGAGTATATATTTTTTTATTATAAAAATAGCAAACATCGCTGACGTAACCGCAAGCCAAAGGAAATGTGTTATCCGCTGGGAAATTAGACCGCGACACGAGACTGACTGGGTTCAATGTCGCGTTCTGCTACCGATTCTACGACTAAAGTAATATTTGATACTACCGTTTATTTCGACTTATTTTACAAAAAAATTAAAGTCCTCCTTTTTGGCAATAGATGGCGTTATTCTTAACCTTAAAAATCTTCAATGATTTTTGTTTTTTATATGAGGTAATATTATTTACATTACAAGACGTCGTCCAAAGTTCCTATTGTCTTTTAAAGTGTATATTTATGAAGACTTTATGTATTTGATTGTTCCATAATAGATGCTGTGTATGTGATGTCTACGACAATAGATGGCGTTGCTTGTATAGCTGGGTCGCTTTGTTAGGAACGGAACGGAACCAAGTTTACAGACAATAACGCAATCAAGTCAGAGCGTCGCTTTGTTTGAATCAAAGCTGATGACATGTCACTCCGCTATATAATACTGATAAATGAAGAGGGTAGACAGAACTTCTATCTTGTTTAATTTAAAAACCATAACTTTACGAGTTACAGACTAAGCTATTTAATGAACATTAGAGAAACTGATCCAAAACTTTTTTTTTTAATAAAGTACAGTTAATAAAAGACTCGTTAACAATCATATTTAGACAAACATGTATCCATTTAAACCTTCGTGAGAGTCTAGTCGGTTTAACTCAGGATTCTCTATGAGTGCAGATGTTTTCTAATTAAATTTTAAATATGTTTTCAGTACAAAATCCCCAAGAAGGAGGAGATGGTGGAGCAGCAGCAGGCGGAGCCCGACAACCCGCTCATGAGGAAGAAGAAGACCCCCGAGGAGCTCGCCGCTGAAGCTGAGCTCGAGGATCAGGACGAGTTCACCAGTAAGTCACACAAACCATTCCAAACTATAAAGATGTAACTTCTCAAGGTCCTATTTACTTCTTTTGAACTGATTTTTTTATCGGCTGATCTTATGTAAAAGAGAACTGAAAGAGGGATAGAAGAATGATATTATGTTTCGTTTAATTTCAGAACTGAAAAACACCATCGAAACGCAAGTGAACGAATTGAAATCTCAAATCGAGAGCAAGTGCGTGATGCAGTGAAGGGGAGTTGTTACGCCGTATTTGTTATATTATACCCGAATACATGATGTAGCTGCTCGGCCGATTGTTGTGTCACACCCGCCACATCTCACCCCCGAACAACCCCCAACCCGACAGGAAACACAATCCCTTCGAAACACCGTATCATTCGCGCTCAAACATTTTTGTAGGAGAGATTGAATTCTAAATTATTTCGAAACGTAGTCAGCTAGTGGCGCGTTGGTGCTTGATGATGAGCAATAATATTTTTATACATTCATAGAAAAATTTTTTGGAGAGCGACCCTCAATGCAACCGGAAAGTGCGTCGGCAAACCTCGCCCCCGTTGGGCAAGCCGCGGCGCAAACGATCCACTTTTATATGTTGATGCTTGTGATATATTGTTATTTAAGTGTAAAGAGGAAATAAATTTAATTACAACTAGAATGGTGTAATGTTAATGGAAGAGGATGCAAGATATTTTAAGTCGGTAGCGCGCGTGTAGTCTGACTGTACCGAGACCATCCTTCTCTCGCCTGTCTCTCGCCTTCGGAATCAACTTACATTGAAATAACAATGTATTCGCTCGTAAATATTTGTTTTCATCCAAATTCCACTCAGCTTGGTGTCTCTCGACTCGATGTACACGCGCGTACGACGCGTGGCTTACGCTCTTCGCTCTCTTTCTCTCCACCTGTCCTGTTCTCTGTCTGTCTTTCTGCGACTTCAAACTCTCCGACTTTTGCCTCTAAATCTTTTGCATGCGTGCTTCTGCAGTGTTAGTCGGTATCGTGTTTGTGAATTTGTTTAGGTGTAAATACCCGTAATGGACCTAGCCTTAATATCCACATCGAAAATATTAATAGGTACAATATTGTTACTGATATCGTTTGGAGCTGGCGTGGAGCGCCTCCCCCGACTTGTAGTAGCGGTCACTTTGGTTCCTGCATGTCTTTAAGATAAGATCGATGTTCATTTAGATTAAAGCGTTAAGGTTGTAGATAACACTTGACCTGTTGTTTTACTGTTGTAACAATGTAGGCTAGTTAACGCAATCTAACGTTTTATCAATGTTTTATGCTTAGGTGTAAAGTTAATGTACGTGCGAGCGAAATTTTCGAGCGATTCGTGCGATGGTATGTCCCGAAAGATACAAACAGACGATGCACACGCGGTTGAACGTCCGCCACGTGGGCCGCTTCGACTGCCCGCAGAGAGAAGGCTCGCAAGTATGATTGTTCGAACATTTATCTCCACATGTAAGCTGCAAATGCAAAAGATTTGTTATCGTCAAAAGCTGTGATATATAAATAAATAAACTATCGGTGTGTGCGGGACGACCCCCCCCCCTCAGCCCCCACCCGATACACTCTTCACTTTAGCTTCTTTGATCTTTGACCTTTACTGAATAAAAATCGACTATCTTTATGAAATCATTCGTAACGTTCACCTTTCCTCTGCTCTAATAGACTTCAACTGCGACGGAACTTCGAGAATCTTCTACAATCAGCACATCATGTATTTCTTCTACCTTTATGTTCTTTTCTTTATCTTCTCGACTATCGGCTACGGAGCCTTCGCTTGCTTAACTCTAATCTATACCTGATTTGATTCTTTTCTTGACAAACTATCCTATCCTCACGATATTGCGGACTCAAGATACATTTTCAATATACATGTAAATACTTTAACAACAATACTTTCAGATCGTCTATTGAGAATGCTATTCTATTTTCAGAGCGATAAGATTGAAAATATTTTCTCTGGTACTTGTGCACATTCTATTTTCATAGCTTCTGTATGGGATCAGTTCAGAGCTCCTCTTCTGGTCGCGATCACGTGCGATGGGCGCCGCTTGTCTGGGCCTCCGACCCGTCCGTCGTAATCCAATACTTCACCTTGTCTATCTTTAAGGTATTCTCACCGTGTACGTGTGTTTAGTCTAGGTTTACGATATATTACGCGATAGCTCTATACGTGCATGGCATTTCTAGATAAACTGTTATTCGTAGTTGTTCGAAGTAAACAATAATAGTTATAAGTCCGGACCCCTCGGCTCTGCTCTGACACGACCAATATGTCGCCTCTATCGTTCATGACTCCTATATCCCTGTCTACGTATGCTAACTCTATGTACCGCTGCCGTAGAATCTTTCTCTCTTCGACTATCTTCAATCTATGAGTAGTGTAACTTCGGTCTTCGTTGTTGATTCTAACTTACGTAGCTATAGTGAATTAGAAAATTATTTTGGTACGTAGCAAGAGTTAGGTATAGCGTTAAAATTTCAATGTTAAATCTGCTAATTGTCACTAATTTAAAAACCTAATCTTGTTTGTGGTTTCTTGTATATCTCAGTGTGTGCATGCGTTTATATTTAAGTATAAGGTAGCTCTTGCGAGTGTTTGGTGTCGTTCTCTCTCGATAAGTCTTTAACTCGATATGTAAAGCGCTTTATCGAGTTTCTTGTATGTAAGCTTTCAATGTTCTATGTATAGTGTTAATGCATTTAGGTAAATTATTGCTTAACTGCGCAATTCGTTACGGAATTTGGGTGATATCAAATTGCTGCCACGATTAACAGAAAGCTGTTATAATTTGCTAATCTTGTCAAATACAACCTGCTACACTGCTACACTGCAATCAGAGTTAAGCTATTGGTACTTTAAATCTTTTCATCTATCAATCCAACCAAGTTCTTTCTAAATCAGATTTCGATTTATTTACATTTAAATTTATAGTGAATTTATAAAGAGGTTTATACAAGGTAGATCTGTAGTGTAGTATATAATATATGCTAATATTTATCATTATTTACATCCACAGGTAGAGTTTTAAGATTCTTAAGTGACTCGCGACCAATTTCTGAATTTCAAAGGCAAAAACAGTTGAATTAATCTTATGACTTTCGTACTCAGGGTAAAAGATATATTCTAATATCTACTGTTATCTATTATCTATGTTCAGTTAGATCAAATAGTTTCACTTCGCCTTACGACTGTCCTGCATAATTTTTCTTCAACATAATTCTCTTGTGTATATTTCAATGTTATTCTTGTTGGTAAGTGGAATGTTTAGCTTGTATTGTAACATCGTATTTTGAAGTCACTAAATCACTAAATAAGCAATTGTTGGACATCGAGAAATGTAATTAGTGATAATCGCATTAAAACCGAGTTTAAATATCGGTAAGGAGTTGTTAGGAAGTTAACGTATGTACTTTGTTAATAATGGGTCTGTTTGTTGCACTGAGTATTTAATAGATTAACACTGAATTAATTAATAAGAAAATTATAATTTTTAGAAAAAACAATACATGTCACAACAAGACAAAAAAATTAGCACAAGATTAATTTAGAAATAAAGAAGTCTGGACTTTTTGGCAATATGTACAACTAAAAAAACTCTAAAAGTCAAGCGTAGTGAAACATAATCCCAATAGTAAATTCCATAGAGACTGTTAATCACAACGAAATTAAATACAACAATACTTGAAAATGAAATTTAATATTTTACCAAGTTCTTAAAAGCCCAGCAACTGCACAGATTATTAAATAAACAGATAAGTTATAGGTTAGATGAAACTGCACAGATAACTAAAACCGGACATACAACCATAGACAAATGTCAGAGACGACACAAACCACACACAAGAGCTTCATTACACTAAATAACGCCATTTAATGTATTTTAGATGATTTATTCTTCAACCATAGTGTGGAATGATCTTTATAAAAGAACTGAAAAAAAAGTGCCACAGAATACCGATAAATTTTGCCCTTTTTGGAATAATTTTTACGTATTATCCACACTATGTTTGAATTTTTATTCGTTTTAAAAGTACGCCGTTTTAATAAAGATACTTGATGTTGGCGGCTGGGGATGGAAATATTGTATGTTTTACTATAATTGTGTACTGTTTAGGAAAGTTCCCCGGCCGAGTTGTTTCACTAGGGTAGAGAAAGTCATTCTGTTGTTAGCTTTTAATATTAGTGACATCTAGTGTTAAAAATTGCAAGTTTACTGAAATTTAATCAAACGTGTAAAACAATTTTGAAAAAAAAAACATGAATAAACTATGAACGTGGTTCATGTATTGTTGTAAAGGTTAGTAGTTAACCCACGATTATTTTAACTTAGAGTAACGAATGAGAAACGAAAGAGGTTATTGTTGAAAATGTTTTTAGGTAATTAAATCAGATTGAGCTTTTGTGAAACCTTGTTATTGATGGTTAAGTGTTCGATTCGCGGTAATTCCGGCTGTCTGAGAACTGCCATACGATTATAACTTTTATCTCTATTCGATTAGGTTTGTTTTGTCACCCGTCACTCGTGTAGGTATAAGGTAGGCTTGGCTGCGTATTTGTTTATCTATAATGTTGCAATGCATTGTTCTATTTATTTAATCGTCCCTATTAGTTACGTACAAAAGTTTAGAGGTAGCCATTTTCATATAAACTGCTGTGAATGTGAAAATGGTGTATCTACCATGTTGTTAAATAATAAATAAATTACATTGTACCACCGTTCTCTTGTTTTATTTTATCTAATCCTCAACCTTAACCGCTTTTTTCCTTAAGGAATTAATTGATCAACTGTTAGCAAGCAGTGACAGACGCCAGCAACATCAGCTGCACTGTAGGGCCGGCTTACCTTCGCTATACCACGACGACACAGAAGACACGCGGCAAATTGAAGCAATTCCACGTTTCGTCTGAAAAATGTGCGTGTCCGAGGCCTCATTTTAGTACCTTTTCTCTTTCCACTCTTTTTTTTTTCAAAGATAAGGTACCATTTGAGTAAAGTGAGGAAGCATAGGAAAGGAAAACATATTATTTTTGTCCGTCCCATCCTCTGGCGAATAAAAGTTTTTGCGGATGTTCAGGAAGCGGTCAACAAAGACAACTCAAGGGTAACATGTCAAAATAGTAAGCATAAATTGTAAAAGTAGAATTTTATTTATTACTAAGATTTATATTTACAATCAGTCATTATTAAATAAGAAGTTGTTTCAACGTTGATTTCAAAAACAAAATTACACTTTATTTGTAAGAAACATTATTCCAAAACAGTTAAAACGCTCCAAAATCTGTTTATTTGTTTATTAAACTCCACTAACATATTAAATATGTCTTGGAACGTGAACCTCAGCAGTCCAGAATTTGCTTTCTCACTGATATTTATAACAGCGCCATCTTCAGACAATTTAGTTTTCAGAGTTATTTCGTTGAGTTCTGAATCATCATTTTTATCATCAATTTTTAATGGAAAATGTAAACTCCCTTTCAACTTATTCAATACATTGCCTACAGGTAAATAATTATCGTCAGAATCTATTTCATTTTCTATACTCTTGTATAAATATTTTTTCTCATTTCTAAAACGTTCAGTACTGTCTATGTTTACAATTTTGTCATTGACACTTCGGCGTTTCCTGTTTCCACTTTCTTCGTTCAACTCGTCATATTCATTAGAATGTATTTTATTAGATCGTTTTATATTCTTCCTGTTAAACCTACTTCTGCTTATTTTTGATAACTTTTCATTCTTAAATGCTATCAATTTGTCCAATAAATTTGATTTAAAATCGAATCTATCACGTTCGTTTCTAAAATACTTCGATTTTACACCCTTTCTGGTAGTTGTTTGTAAATGTTGTTTGTGATCCGCTTGTCGTTTCAATCTAATTGGAAAATCATTTTTAGTTTCGTCTTTTTTAGTAGTCAAATATTCGTGAAAGTTTTTCAATTCGTTGTTCAAGTTGTTAATCTGTTTGCGTAAGTTATGAATGTTATTGTTTACTTCAAAGTCTGTAGTTGAGCAATGCTCTTCAGAAACATCAAGTGATTTATCTAAATCAACGATATCGCGTTTATTTCTTAACGATCTTCGATATTTTACATTTTCCTCAACTAATATATCTTGAGTTATTTTAGATTCTTTGTCATCTTTATAAATACAAGCCTTGACTTTAGTATTCGCTAGCACCCAAAAACCGAAAGATTTCGGTGGGAGATTGATCAAGAGTGTTTTATAAGGTCTTACACGTTTGACCACAGGACGGATATCTCCTTCTAAATACATTGCTCGCCCATTGACCACAATACTCCTGTTACAACAACGATAAAAAAAAGTTATGGAAGCTCTTATTAAAAGTATTAAGATATTAATTTGTCACTTACCCGTTACTATCAAGGCTGAATATAAACTGCATGATGTCGCCACCGTCTTCTTTCTTAGATAATTTAAGTGAGAACCTCGCGGGTTCGTCATCCATGTTCGCTCCGTAAAGAGTAATGGCTCCGGACACCGGCTGCTGACGCAGCGATGTGCAGTGCGCAAACAACGTGGCTTGAGATACCGTCATGTTCACGTTGAGGACACGTTCACCTACCAGGTTCTTGTAGATGAGCGCCATGTAGAAACTCTACAAGCAACGTGTAATATTGGATCTATTTCTTATTTAATTAAAAAAACAAAACCTTTCGGATTATAGACTCAGGAGAACAAGAATCGAATAAAAATCGAAAAAGTGCGTAAAACATTTCCTGAGTCAATCGAGTAAAAATTAGAGCTGTTTCAATTACAAAATCAACAATATATCTTACCAATGTAGGCTCATGCAACTCCTCCTCCAATAGTTCCCTAAAGTGAACAGAGAAACCATTCCTGGCGGCGTACCCCAGGCTGGCAAGCCAGTCCGCCGCGCGCTCCAGCCGCCCGCGCCAGCGCACCACCTCCGTCAGCCACAGCGGAGTGTCGCTGCTGCTGAGGAGACGGAGCAAGCCCACGCGGTCCTTCTCTGACATCTTCTCCAATTGCTGAGCTGATGAGTTACTAAAATAAAAGATCAGTTTCAACCAACAGTTGTCACTAATCGCCAACGCAAAAGGAACTTTTTACAGAAATCTGTGGCGCTAGTATCGCACACAAAAATCTTACACTCCGATCTACGCACGGATGAATCCAGAACATTTAATAAATATTGTACATAAAAAGTATTTTTCTTTTTCATAATACACAAATGTTTTCCAACCATACCCGTTAAGGAATATAGCGTCCAACATATCATTGGACAGAGTGACAAAGTCTTTGAAGTCACTTTGGGAGTCCTGCTGCAGACAGGGCGCGATGTCTCCTGCCACCACCCGTCCTGCCGAGGGGAAGGTCTCCACCATCACGCGGAGAGTCTCCAAATCATTGATGTACTCTTCGATCGACTGGTTTGCACATTCTGTGAAGTGAGAAGCTATACTAAGTACACCGATGATGTGTTAAAATGAACAGGCGTCGCCAATCGATGGTCTAAGCTAGGTCTAGGTCGCTACCATTAATATAGTCTACTCGACTCTTTCGATTCCCTACAGAGGGCAGCACTTGCGACCCCCTTTTTTAAACATTGTCGTTCCAATACAGAAAAACAGTTGACATTTGTTTGACGTTTAAGTTGACAGTGCATATATGAGATAAAAATCAGTAAACTAGATTTAGATCCAAGAATTGTATACATACCATATCCTAACTGCCAATAAACATCACCGACTTGCTCCTTTTCAGCCAGAGTCAAGGCATTTAAAGCCGAATTGGGATCCCACATTCCAGACGACATTTTAATTTGATTATTCAGAGCAAAAACTAAATTGAACCCGGTCTTTTTTGCCCAATGAACGAACTTGGCCCATTGTTTGTGACTCATCGATTGTTCATTCGTTCGTTCTTTTTGTGAAATTAGTGAATGATAATTATTTGTATAATCTTCTTTATTAATGGTTATTGTTGAGTTGGTGAATGTGATATGTGAAGTGGATGGTCCAGCTATACGTAAATACGCTGGAGTTAATGAAGACGCCATACAGACACAGTGCTTACTAAAACAAAACAAAACCATTATTCCGAAATCAATATTAAAAACAAATGCCTATATATAATGACTAGATTATTTATTTGCCATTAGAAAATGAATTATTAGGTACGTAAGTAATATTGCAAGTAGGCAACGTACTCAAGAAAAAAAAAACTTACTTGTTATATTTTTCACTGGAACCAAATAGATATTTGGGATCGACTGTGAAACTTAAAAATTTCGTATCAATCAAATTAACGTGCTCTTCGGTGTCTATCTTTACGTTGTAAATATAGCAACTACATCGAGATAATATTGATAATATTTTTATAATTATTACGTATTTTTTAATAAGGTCCATGAAGACGAAATTGTCACTCATGTATAATTCGATAACTTATTAAAAATGTAATAATATCGAGACGTGCGCGTTAATATTAACTCAAAAAGAACAAGGTCAATTATGCTGCCGGCAATTTCTAAAACAAGGCACAATGATGTATTCCGAGATCATCTCTACATGTACACTCTGTTTTCATTGTCCAAAAATAATTATCTGTCGCAAATAAAAACAAATATGTCAAATTGTACAAATGTAAAACTTATATTTTAAAACGACGGACAATTCTTGCAATGGCTCATAACACGTCCAAGAAACGTTCCAATTTAGAAATTGCCTACTCTTTCATAATTTAGTATTCGGGCATTTTACAGTTTGTTTATATCGTAACTTCGACTGTGACATGTTTCTCAATTTGCTGTCGATGCAAATACAGTACTTCCTTGTTGTCGTTTGTGAACTAAATAAGTAATAAGTAATCAAAACAATGTTTTATTTTTACCGCAATTAAATCACGTCTTGTTATTGTCAGCATTTCTATGCACTGGCTGGAAAGGATTTGATGTTTTTTTATAAAAATTCTCGAAGTTAATTTTTAAAAAAGATGCCAGAGTAGGTTTCTGGCTTTACTTGTATTTTAACAATTCCTACGTCTCAGACTCCTAAATTGGACATTTCGTTTATGTTACAAGATTGGAATTACACCATACAAACAATGGACAAAGCGGGAGTATGAAGTGGTTGGTATGTGTTTCAATGAGATTGTGCATGAATGACATCATTTACACAATTCACAACATACAATTATTGAGCTGTTCTTAAATCTACCTAAAATTATACTTTTTTGCAGCTACGTTTTAATAACTAAAACTCCCAGTTTTGATTATTTGCAATTTTGCTTTCAATCTCGTATTCTGGTACTGCCAATCTATAACTGTGCAAGTTCAAAATTCAAAACCATGGAAGTAATAAGTACTACGTACAACAGGAATGTGTTCTATCTGTACATCTTGCAGTTAAAATAAAGAAAATAAAACCTTATGCTAAGGGTGTAAGAGTCTTGTTGCACGCAAAATAAAATTGAACCCGAGTGAGAGGGCTACAAGTGTCCGCTGTGTCCCTTTCTAACAGTGACCTAGAG